>RJWK010012723.1:0-40027 GCA_004363435.1 Platanista minor | reverse complement strand
ATATATATATATATATATATATGCCATATATATATATCCACTTTATATATGTATATGCCTTTTCTGTGTATATTATATATAATATACAGTTATTTATATATTATATTAATGTTATATTTAATATATCAAATTATATTAATAGTATTTATCATATAACCTATAACATTTAATGATAGTGTAATATTTAATATTTGATAAACACAATATTTAATATTTAATATAATAATATATAATGTAAGTCCTAAAAATAGATCTGCATTCTTGAGGATGGTGAGGAACATTTATTTTTATCAATAGTAAGCTTGCTCAAATGCATCAAATATGATATCTTTGGGGAGGTGATAAGAAGAGGCGAAGCTCATATCAAACACAAGTCCCAACAAAGCCATGCTAGCTTACGGTTTAGCCAGGAAGACAGATGAAGAGACCTGCATTGCCACATCAGAACCATTTAATGGTGTGCTTTGCCTGGGTCTGGATTCAGTCCCTACCCCAGGCAATGACTCGCTGAGAACAGGATGTGCACACATTTGGAGAGATGGCTTCATGAGATGGAGAGCGATCACGCAGACATGTTTGAGGACAACTTTGGGAAGCTAAAGGGCAGCCTGGGTGGCTGGTGGGAATAGCGGTAATTCTCCTGTCAGAGGGCATGACTGTAGGAGTGGGCGGGACAGGATGAGTCGCCCTTGGTTCTACTTCTGGAAGACGTTCCTGCCAACACCAGCGAGGCAAGTTCACCTGCCTTGCCCTACCCTCACAACCTCATCTAAGCCTAATCCCCCTCCAAATACTATCCCATTAGGGGTTGGAGCTTCAACACATGAAATGTGGGGGGAGCATGCCCATTTAGTTCATAACAGGGCTGCATTATAAGCCATCTCAAAATAGAGTGGCTTTTCAAAGAAGTTACTCATTCCCACTCATTTTCTGTGGATCTGCTGCCCTAGACTTCGGCTTGATTCCAAGATGCAGGTCATTTCCAAGATGGCTCCATGCACCTCCGATGCTATGTGAAACAGTGGAGTACCCATGGCACATTCTTTCCTAACAACGGCAGAATGGAAAGAGAGAGAGTCCCATGGCACAAACACATTCCAAGGAAATGTCCTGGTGTCCCATTTACTAACATTCCACTGGCCGAGGCAAGTTGCATGGCCAAATTCAATAGCAGAAAATGTGTCTCAGTATCAGAAAAAGAGTAAATATTTGCTGGATAACATTTCTAAACTCTCATAATTCCTTAGAATCCAGCAAAAAGTGAAGCTCTTAGATGTATCTGGGTTTTTCTTTCACAAAAGACGGAGATATATTAAATAGTATGCTATGTATTAAATGGTAAGTTATTTTATATGATAAATACTGTTCATATACATTGAACATTGTATTACATATGATATTAATATACTTTGTAAGTAACTGTTATATATAATATACACACAAAAGGCACATATATAAAGTGTATATGTATATGTAAAAGGCATATATATATACAGAATATATACAAACATGCACATACATATATATGTATATATACATACATATACTTATGTATAACACACACTTTATATGCATGTTGCAAAATAAATATCGCAATATATGTTTCATAAATTCTTTCTTAAGATATAAGACTTTAGATAAGTCTTTATCATCAAAAGCATTTTTTAAACACCATTTCTAGTGATTAAAAAATAAGCACATGGGGCTTCCCTTGGTGGCGCAGTAGTTAAGAATCCACCTGCCAATGCAGGGGACAGATTCGAGCCCTGGTCCAGGAAGATCCCACATGCCACAGAGCAATTAAGCCCGTGCGCCACAACTACCGAGCCTGTGCTCTAGAGCCTGCGAGCCACAACTACTGAACCCACGTGCCACAACTAATGAAGCCCGCGTGCCTAGAGCCCGTGTTGTGCAACAAGAGAACCCACCGCAATAAGCCTGCACCCCACAACGAAGAGTAACTCCCGCTCGCCGCAACTAGAGAAAGCCTGCATGCAGCAATGAAGATCCAACACAGCCAAACATAAATAAATAAATAAATAAAATTTATTTTTTAAAAAAAAGAGCATACGACTGAAGAAGCAGCTTCTTCATCAGTTAAGGCTAACTTTGACACTTGTGATTCTGGCTCATTTTGTAGGATTTCCTCTTATGTACCTCATGTAAAGACAGCACAGGGGGAAAAGGAAAGCCTTGTGAAGACAAGATTTGCATGCACTGTGAATTTTTCAATATTATGTAGACAAACGATGAGGGAAAACAGTATCTAGACTCAGATGCTCCATTCCATACTTTGCCAGACTGGAAATCTGAAATCAGGAACAGAGAAGTCACCTTTAAAAGGAGTCCTGTGCAAACAAATTGAGCTAAATCACAAATGGAATAAGGATAACTGCCTTTTTTTGAGAAACAAGGGTTAACGATGGTTAATACCTTTTAAGAGTGAATCCTCCAGAACATTTCCTAAATAAAATGTTGGTTTCAAATGACATAAAAGGAGCACTAAATCATAGCCCTGCTTTAAAAGCTAAGCCTGTGGTTGCTTTAGAGAGTATCAGCGGGTTTACTCCTATAAAACAGGCAACGACAAAAACAAAACCTTTTCTAAAGGTTATAAAATCATTTCATTTGCAAGTGCAGTAGGAGATGCAGGGCGTTCAGACACCGCCTTAAATAGAAACAGCACTTAACACGCTTGCCTTTGGCTCTCTGCGGGGAATACCCAGAAGACATTAACCCAGCTAGCAATCCAAACCTGTATTCCTATTTGCCTTATACAAATATTGCCATAAAAGTAATATTTGTATAATATTTGTGTCATCTGGGAGCATCTATGTTAATCCACCTCCTGGCTATAGATAGAGTCCTGTTCTTAGTCGCTGATATGCTGGAGGAGGGGTAAGAGGAAGGGTGAAGGGAAGGGCTCTTAGCTAATATCTCCGTATCTAGAAGACAGTTTTAGGTTATAACCATAGGTCTAAATGTGCATTTTTGTAAAGTACCAATGCTTATTATGGACAAGGTTCACTCATTATTTTGCAACATCTAGGCTTTTTAGGAGTCCTGAGGTGACAATGTATGATAAAATGTAGAGCTAGTGAATTAACCAATTTGTAAATATCTTTGTTATAATTGGGAAAAAAAAGTAGCATCTTGGACATGGAATTGTTAAACCATCTGAGAAACGTACACCAGGACTTGTTCATTAGGTTGGCAGCAGAGGGGCAGAAGGAAGTATAAAAGGGAGGGAAGTATGTGGATGTGTTCCTTTTTCTATTTTGATGATAACCATTGAATGTGTGTGCATCTCTCAGCTGTCCTATAGGAATACACTGTTAAGTAGTTCAGTGGAAACATACCTCCTTGCTAATACTTTCATAGTTTAGATCAGATCATGAATCCTCTTAAAAGCGTTTTACTTTGGGTACTGTGTTGCTTTATGTCTCATTTTTAAATGAACGTTAAGGGAAAGTAGTATTTTAATCATAACTCTGCCAATATCTTTATCTAGAGGCCTCTTGCCATTTTTGTCTTTTCTGAAGTTTTTGTCGCCAAGAAAGGATTACATTTTTTTCCCTTCCAGATTGAGTCGCTGGAGTGTATTTTTGGTTCTCAAAATACTCATAGCTTTGGGGCTTTGAAATGGTAAATATTCATGATGGGTGAAAAAGCATGATATACAACTATGATCTTAATTACATAAAAATGGATGCTTAGTTGTGTTTAAATACACAAACGAGACCTAGGACAGACACATCAGATGGTAAACTGTTTGTGATGATGGATGGCTTTGTTTTTTGCTTCTTGTGTTCTTTGGTTTCCTATTATGCACATGGTAACTTTTAAGAAATAAATGTTATTTTGCAAACCTTATAAACAAACAAACAAACAAAAAACCCCAAAAAGCCATTGTACGTAATCATGCAAATTACTGACACTGGATGGAAGGAGTTCCTGAATATTTGAACTTTTCCACCAGTTCAGCAACTCTCTCCAAAAGCCCATGGAAAAAAATGTGATATGTTTTTTTAATTCTGAATGCAGGATGTGCGTCTTAAATATGTTCGGTTATCATAACCATTTTAAAAACCCTAACAGTAGAGGTTGTTTGCAGGGCGTACGCGTGAATTGAGAGACAGGGAGATGAAATGGTCGGAGTATCATTCAGAATATCATACTCAGTGGGGTCCTTTCTGAATTGCAAAGGACATGCATCTGTGGACGCTTAAGACGCCTCAGAAATCATTATACGTTACATCCCTAAATGATCAATGTTTGAATGAAAAAGTCCCCGTGGTTCAAAAATGTTCAGGATTCAAATAGGGTAGAGAGAAAATTGCAACAGTAAAATGTTAGAAATTTAGCAAAATGTTTAGAAGTTTTGCCAACTCATCACTATGAGAAAATGAGTATTTGATAAGTCTGTTTTGCAGGACTGTTAAACAGGGGTGCATTTCATTATTCAGTTGTAAGAAAAGCACATAGGAAATATTCTGCTAATGGATAACTATTATCTATAGCATAGGTTAGTTGTAGTTGTATCAGTTTTCAGCTATTATGAAGGTAAAAAAATCAGACAGCCCAACAAGGCATATTACTCAGAAATCGACTGATTATAACGGAAGGATTTCTGAGAACACCAAATGTCTGACAGAGCTAAGGGAAGCATTTCTGTAATCACAAAGCAACACTGAAATAGATATGCTTTATAGGTTACCAAACTGGACTAGGTCTTAAAAAAATAATTGAAGGAAACCAATGTAATGATGATCACCTAAATCTATATCTCTGAACTCGGCCTCCCCAAAATGTAGGGTCTAAAAACATTAGCCCCAATAAAAACCCTGAATAAAATTCACCAAAACCCATGCCTGCCACTTAACCACGTGAGAGAAGGGTATAAACTTCAAACAACCTGTAAGAAGAAAAATAAAACAAACAAACAAACCCAGAAAACAATATCCCAAAGATCTATTTCTTAAGCTCCCATAACATCTCCAAAAATATATTTTGCGGAGAACTAGGGGTTCTAGAGACAGTGCAAGGAAACGAGAACAGAAGTAACAAGCAAAGATTGACCTAATGTCCTCCTAAACGTTAAGAAATCCACACCAACTGTGAAAACATTCATAAAGGGTCTAAAATATCAGACTTCTGGTTACAGGGATGGAGGTGGAAGATATACACGGTTTAAGATGGCAGTCTTGAAAAAGCATCAACTCTTGGGAAGAAGTCAGCTGAGAAAAGGAGCGAAGTGCTATCTTTTGAGCACGGGGGTAAAGGGAAATCGAAGAAAGAAAGGGACTTTTAGAACTTTGCAAAAAAAAAAAAAAATACTGAAGAACACAGAATCCTACCCTCAATTATATCTCCCCCCACCAATTAAAAACCATAATTTGAAGGAACTCAACTTCCCTAGACTCACAGAGAAGGGTCCAATTGAACTAGCAATCTTAGAAACCAATCTGTATCATTCAGGAAATTCCCAGCAAAAAGCAGCCTTTTCTATACGTCTGTTGGTTAATCAAAATCACCTCACCCCAAAAATATTGGGATCAGCGTAAAACTTCTACAGAACACTCCAAATTACCTTCAATATCCGCACTTCTGCTACCAAACAGGATGGAATGCCTAGGACAGGCTTTACTCTCCTGTGCCCGAGCAGGGCCCTTTGGGACCTTCCTGGGAAAGACCCCCCACCCCCACCCCGTGCCCTCCACCTGCCTCTTGTCTGTAGAAAACTGTAGCCTCCATGGCCTTCCCCGAGTTTCAAAGAAGGCATTTAATCAGAGAAGTGAGAAAAACGCAGAGAGAAAGGAAAACAGTCAAGCAAGACAAAATTGTAATAGTTTAACCATTAAACGAAGCCAAGGACCGTTAGTTCCTCCTCAAGGGCTGCAGATGATATTCTGAACCACGTCCTTTGAGCTGTTTTGCAGAGACTGAAACCCCACCAGGTGAAAGAAGTTAACTAACTACATGCTGACCACAAGCATGTAGACCCCAGACCAGCTGGAACCAGAAGGTTGATGATGTTGAGAGGAGAGATGTGAACGATACGAAAAAAGAGACAAATAATCAGACTCAGAAAGGAAATATGTAATATCTGAAATGAAAGATGGAAGGAAAAAAAAACACTGGATGGGATTAACAGCCAATTAAACACTGCAGAAGAAAAGACTTGTGAACTTGTATTACACATTAGTGAAAAATTTTTAAAGTAAAAAACAGCGGGGCTTCCCCGGTGGCGCCGTGGTTGAGAGTCCGCCTGCCGATGCAGGGGACGCGGGTTCGTGCCCCGGTCCGGGAGGATCCCATGTGCCGCGGAGCGGCTGGGCCCGGGAGCCGTGGCCGCTGAGCCTGCGTGTCCGGAGCCTGTGCTTCGCAACGGGAGAGGCCGCGACAGCGAAAAGCCCGCGTACCGCAAAAAAAAAAAAAATAGTATCAGTGGGTTATGGATCAATTTCCAGTGCCTAAATATACCCATGTTTGTAGTCTGAAAAGAAGGGGACAGTGAAAAGAAGAAAGAAAACATACACATTTGAAGAAATAAAGTCTAGTTTTAAAAACTTGGCTAAAAATGATAAACTAGAGATACAAGAAACTCAATGATTCTAAAGCAGAAGAAACATGAAAAGCCCACCAAGGAACATTGTAATCCATTCACTCAAGACCTGTGATAAAAATAACATCTTAGTAGGAGCCACAGAAACGTATAATATACAAGGAACAAAGATGGGAATAATGATAGTTTTCTATCATTGCAAAGCTAGAACACACTGGAGTAACAGCTTTTCAAGTGCTGAGGGAAACAACTGTTTTGGTACTAATAATGTAGGCTTTTGTTGGCACGTAGGTATAGATTTGCTTCTACATGTGTGTGCGTGCGCGCGCGCGCGCACACACACACACACACACACACGCACAGCAGTGTATCAGGGGAAGAAAGTCTTTACCTTTGTTTTGTATCTGTGAGAGTATCCTGAGAAACCCACATATCCCACACTGGGAAACTGGTTTGTTATGATCATGTTTTATACACAGAGAAATTTAAATAACATTTTGGTGGGTATAAAGGAACATTTCAGTGGCTATGTAGGGTATAAACTTGTACACAAGGTATTCCATGCAGTATTAGCGGAACGGGATCTGTTAGCAATTGCTCCAAAACAAACTCCCCCCAATTTAGTGACTTCATTCAACAACCATGGACATTTGTATGCGTTCTGCTCATCCTGGCCAGACTGAGTGGATCTTGGTCAGATTCCCTCTTGCGTGTGAGGCTGGCTGGTAGGCTGTCCGGCGGCTGGCGGGTCTAGCATGGCCTCAGCCGGGAGATCTGAGCTCTGATCCAGGACGCGAGGCCGGGCGGCAGTGGCATCCAGGGGACGTGCGAAAGCACAGAAGGGCCTGTCCGAGTCAGCGTTAACATCACGTGTTTGCAGATATCCTACTGCCCAATGCCAATCACGGACTCAGCTCCACTTCAAAAGATGGAGAAAAACTTGGAGGAGAAAAAATGGAAAACCATCAGCAACTCAGGGCTATTTATGCAATCGCTCTACCCTATCAGCCGGGGAGGATACACGGAGAGCCTGGAATGAAGTCCTTCCGGTAAGATGTTGGCAGTAGTTGCCTCTGGTGGTCTGCTTCTCAGCGAATTTCTCTCCTTTCTTCTCAGTTGAATTTGGATAACGTATTTCCTTCAGCAATTAGGAATATATTTTGAGCGTACTGCCGGGGAATCCACGGATGTTTTTCCGTCTGAGTTAGGGGTGCCCTACATAATACCCCATACCCACCATAAACTCAAAGGCTTGATGGTTGAACCTGGATCAAACGGTCCAGATACTTTAGAAAAGGGACGTAGATAAATTTAGAAGAGATCAAATCAGGATGGCAGACACTTAAAAAAAAAGTAAGTAGATACATTTAGAGGAGATCAAAGCAGCGTGCCCTTGCCCATGTTAAAGGCTGTTTGAAGAGCCAGCCTGTGCTGCTGAGCAGAAAACAGGAATCTGTTTCTCAAGGGGAATTTTCAGGATATTTTCAATGAGATGGGGCCTCTAATGACTACTGTTTAGGGTAGAAGCCACAATTCGCTTCACGGCCGGAAGTACAGTGGCTGCCAAAGAAATTCGACCACTTTTAGATGCCAGGAAACAGAAGTAGCAGAGGAATTAGATTAATACAATGTCATCCATGGCAAAAATCACATTTTCAAATAAATCTCTAAATGTATGGTGGTCTCTTGTATTAAAAACATAGCACCTGCTTTGAGAATAACTTTGTATGGATTTCAAGTTGCATTATTTTAATCTATGTTTGATACGAAAAATTTATTATTATAATGTTGCAACTCACTGATGAAACAGTATACAGTATTTTATTTTATTTTTTAATTTTAATTTTTTCTTGGCAGTACGCAGGCCTCTCACTGTTGTGGCCTCTCCCGTTGCGGAGCACAGGCTCCGGATGCGCAGGCTCAGCGGCCATGGCTCACGGGCCCATTTGCTCCGCGGCAGGTGGGATCCTCCCAGACCGGGGCACGAACCCGTGTCCCCTGCATCGGCAGGCGGACTCTCAACCACTGCGCCACCAGGGAAGCCCAGTACACAGTATGTTATTACATGGTGCAAGTTCTGTCCTTAAAAATTTGGGGGTTTTCTGGAAAAATTATGTGGATTATATGAAACCTACGATATGGATAATAATGTGCCCTTTAAAAGCATGAGCTTTGTAACTATATTTAAAATTATATAGGATTTTCTTTATGAGTTTCGGAGAAGCAGAGAACAGTGACCCCCAGTGCACAGAAATATGCATTTATTTAGGGATTGTGGGGTGGAAGATACCCCAGCAAAGAAGGGGAAGTGTGACTTTGTTAAAATCCCACATTTTGCTTTCCTTTTAAAAAGCTGTACATGCGCTTTTGAGTACTTTCAGGGAGGTGCATGCACCTTACATTTTATGTTCTATTTTCCTCTATACAGGATCTTAGAGAATTCCATGAATAGAATCGGTGAATTGATATCAGTTTAAAATCTATCTTTATTTCCAGTGTGGTGGCCTTGAGAAACAGTGGACATGAAATTTCCATTCTCATCCATTTCCTGCACGCCACTCAACACCCACGTGTCTTTAGGAAAAACTTGACATGCCATAAAGAAAAAAAAGAGAGGTTATCATTTATGGCAGTGGGATACAACTTATTTCTTATCCAAAGTTAACAGAATTTAGAGATGAATTCTTAACTTGTAATAACAAAATGTAGGGAGATTTGGAAATGGTGAAACAGGACCATTTTAATAAGGTGCTAAAAACATGCTATTCTGCAAACCGTTCATACCCCAGACATTACTAGGAGTTGGGGAGAAGGGGAGAGACCAAGGGCATTTCAAAGAGTGAATATTAGCGTCATGAACTTCTTAGCTGTCTTCCAGGTTTTGGTAAGCAAGGTAACTTCTGTAGGCCAGGGGTCAGCCACCTCTCTTCTGTAGAGGTGAATATTTTCAGCTTTTCAGGCCACTGTCAGCTCTTCTGTCACGCCTGTCAGCTCTGCCAGTGTAGCATGGAAGCAGCCTCAGAGAATCCGTGAACAAATGTCTGTGTTTTGATAAAACTTTATTTACAAATATAAGTGGTGGACCAAATGGAGGTGTAGGGTGCCAATTCCTGCTACTCCAAAGCCTCATTATTAAACATGTAAATCTTTCCTCAAAGGAATTCGGTAAGGATAGGCCATGAATGCTTTTCAATTAAAATTCACTCAGAAAAGTTATCCATTATGAATCCAGCTCAGAGGATGGCAAGAACCCCAAAGAAGCCTCTGTTCTTCTGATTTGGAACAACCAGTAAACTGAACATTTCTTCAGAAGGCAAGGGCTGGAATACAGGCCCCTTTTTCTGACTTTTTCCCGCTAAAGGCAGAAGACTAGCTGTGTCCCCGGAGCTATGGGAAACTAGGAAAACTGCAAAACTTCATTTGGAACAAACATTTATTCTCCGTTCCGACATCTAGTCCTGAAAAGAGGGTGCTCAGAATAACATGCTGATCAAGGCCAGCAGAGGGAGACCCCCAATTAGAGAGTTTGGGGAATATTTTTAAACGGGGTGGTCAACAGAAAATATCAGTTGCATTTGGAGGTCTGAATTCTGGAGCTTTAAGTTGGGCCTTTGGATGTGGGTGTCTGAACGTGGGCAAAGGTTGTGTACAATAGTTTGGGGCTGGTTCACATTGGAGGGCTTTGGAATGAGTCTTTTTTTAATTGATTTTTTTAATATTCTTTCATTTTTCGTTTTTTATTTTTTTTGGAATGAGTCTTGATGAGTAAAGAGTTGATGTGATAAACAAGACAGTTCACCCCTTTGAATGATCAGTTTAAACTGAGCAGCCTGTTTACCCAGAACAGTCATCTGATTTTTGAGTAAACAGATTATTCCAAGGTGCCTGAATGTAACTATGAAGTTATTTACTGGTCTACAACCTTCCATGTGCAAGCATTGCCTGGAAGAAATCAAGGTCAGGCTGATGTAGTCTTGGTACTGAATCTCTGGGGAGGTGGCATCCCAGTTTCAACCACAGGCTGTAATAATGGCCACAACTATCTAGATCAGGGGCCACACAACTACGGCCCACCTGTTGCCAACTGCTTTTATAAATAAAGTTTTATTGAGACACAGCCACACCCATTTGTTTGTGTATTTTCTGTGGTTGGTTTCATGCTACAAAAGCCGAGGTGAGTGGTTGAGACAGATACCATATGGCTCACAAAACTGGTAATGTTGACTCTCTGCCCCATTACGGGAAAAGTTTGGAGACCCAAAACTGAGTCAATATTTCCCACAGATACGTGGGTGAGTCCACCATCAGGTACAACATTTTTCATTAAAAAAAAGAACATCCGCTAGCTATCTTAATATGTGTTGACTATTACTTATTTTCTTATACTGTTTCTACAAACTCAGGCCTGTGGTTTCTCCCCACATCAAACAGCCTCAGATTCTATAGGCAGCAAATAAGATCCCCTTCCTTCACAAGTCTCCTTCTGTGATGCTTATTGAACAAACTAGGTCCATTTTAAGTGAAATCATACTGTATATTGGTACTTAAAAATGATTCGTGCGTCTCATCCTACCACAGAAAGGAATATTACTCCAAACCGGAACACCTGCCTATAATAGGACATGCCATGGTTGAGATTTATTTTAAGTTAAAACAAGGAATAAAAGTAACTTGCGTGCGCATGTATATTCACGGTTTTCACATTTCCTTTAAATATATATGTATATTTATAGTATGTCCATGTATACCTACGTGCCTATGTGTTATATATATGTGTGTGTATTCCTTTTCTGGTGAAAATAAGCAGAACAGATTATATCATCTTCATTTACTAGTTAAAGAAATTACAGCTTCCTGGGCTTGTTTTGGTAACAGTCAAATTCCGAAAATGGCTGGAACACAGCATTTTTTTTTTCTTTTCCATGATGGTTTATCACAGGATACTGAATACAGTTCCCTGTTCTCTACAGTGGGACCTTGTTGTTGATGCATTCTATACATAATAATTTGCACCTGCTAATCCCAAACTCCTAATCCATCCCTCCCTCCCCCCACCCGGCCCCCCCCCCCCGCCGTGGCAACCACAAGTCTGTTCTGTCTGGGAACACAGCAACTTTAAAGAAAAGTAACTTGAAAATAAAGGTACATGATGTAAGCCAGTAACCAAAGTGAGAATGAACACGAGGGCAAAATAATTTCAAAATGTGAGTTAATTCATGCTCACACTTTGACATTTCTTAGCCAACTGTTGCTTTATACATTTTCGTGAATACTGTCTAATTTTTAGCTGGAAATTACGTACATTTCAAACAAGATGGTTAGTCATTCTAAGAATTTATAAAGAAATCCTTTTCTCCTACAGTCTTTCCCCTTTAACAGAAACATCTTCCTCTCATTCCTCTCCAATACATACTCAAGGAATTGGTGTTATAATTCTGAAAATGTTAGACATCAAGGGGAGAAGCGCCAAGAACCGTTCAGAAATACTTTCGTTACCACGCGCTCCATATCAAGTAAATGAACTACAGCACGAATATAAAAACTATCTTTCTGATCTAAATTCAGAGTAGAGTGGACTTTATGCACGCTTTCCATGAGTGTCCGTCCAATTTAAAGTTGAAGAAAGTGAAAAAAATTATCCTGCGGATCAAGAGGGAGAACCCCTGCGTCTTTTAAGTGCTATGATTTCTGAGCATCATTTCCATGAATATCAAATGAAAGTCAATGTGAAGAGTGTTATGCAAATTTTTTTTTTTTTTTTAATTTGCTACTTGCTTGTGTACTGTGAGTGGGAGCTGTTCTGAGAAACACACACAATCATCACGTACCACACTGAGGCCCTTTCAAGTGCCACGTAGATACACGTTATTCACGTGTGTGGCATCCTAGTTATTCTTTCCTAATGCGTCACAGGAAAAAAAAATATATGTAGTGCTGTGTTTGGGCAAAACGTTCTTTTGTGCCAAGTACATTTTTGGTGGCAGGGAGGAGGCGGGTCAGAGACCAAGTGACTTGTTTATGGATTAAAATATAGATTTTATGAAAATACGACATTTTAAAAGAACACGCAACATCAATTTCAGAAAACGGGACCTGATTTTTAAATAACAAATTGTAAAAGAATACTACATGATTCTATATAACAAGACTCATTTCAGAAGGTTAAATTATTTTGTTTTATATATTACTCATTCACGGTTACTTATGAATAAAATATCCAGCTCATGGGTCAGAGGGACAAATAGAGATGGAAAGTGATGAAAAAGCTAGTTATCTGCTTAAAATGACACTGGAGTTGAATTAAATATTTTGGAGGATTTTTACTTTAATCTATTTGTCCTTCACACCACCTGCTTCCTTTCTCTTCTCTGTCTTTTGTCACTCTCCATTCCTTCTCTTTCTAATTTCCTTTTTTTTTTTTTTTGGCCACACCGTGCAGCATGTGGGATCTTAGTTCCCCAACTGGGGGTCGAACCTGTGCCCCCTGCCCTGGAAGCGCCGAGTCCTTAACCACTGGATCGCCAGGGAAGTCCCTAATTTCCTTCAAGAGTAGGACGTTTAGTTAATCCAATGTGTCTGTTCAACACTCCTGAGCAAACATGAAAATTCAAGGAGTCCATTTATCCCATCCTCTCGCTGCCTCTAGAAGGTCATTTCCAAAACCTCTATGAAACCGCCTATTAAAATAATTGGTATTTTTTTCCTCACCATCTTCTAGCTTGGGAGGTCTCTGAGTGCAAAGAATGGGCTCCTTATCCTCAATACCACCTACATGGTGTGGAAAACAGGAGACGCTCAGCCATGCTTGATAAGTCAACAAAGGAACTGAGACATGAATGAATAAATTCTCTTTTAGCAGGGCACGCAGACAGTGGTCATGGATCATGCAAAGATGTGGTGTCCTGTGCATTTGGGATGGGGTGTAAATTAATTTCTCTGGGCTGCAGATTCTGGGTTGCCGGTGCGTATTACGAGTGGTCTATGGGGTGAACACCTGTGCGAAGGAATCGAAAGATACAGGGAAACATATAAAAGAGACGGATGTGGATGGATGAATGGATACATGGGGGGATGGATAGGTCACAGACACATGGATATGTGGACATACATATCTGTAGTACTTTGTATCACATGAAATATAAATTTGCTGACATAGGCAATATCTAAGCATTTTTTTAAGTTACAAATATGGTCGTTTCATCTAAGTAATATATAGACTTGTATCTATATAGACTATATATACACATTTATAATACATAATATAATTATACACATATATGCATGTATATACACTCATTAATATTTTTACGTTTTATTTATATGTAGACAGAGATATGCAGAGTGGTAGAAGTCACATCCAGAATGAAGGGAAACACTCAAATACATAAAGAAAACTTACATTTTAGCAACAAAAAGGTAATGCATTAAACCACATATTAAATATCTAGAGCTCTGTCTATAAACTGATTTTCTGTATCAGAATACATTATTACTTCTTTTCTAGCTTATATGTAATTTAGAGTGTTTCATAAAATAGAGGGTGGACAATTAAATTTGAATTTCCAATAAACACCAAACTCCCTCTTCATACACGTGCATTCCAACTAGTGCATGAGACACAGGTACACAAAAATGTATTTGGTGATAATTGGAGGTTACAACTTAACAGGACGTGATGTAGTTTTCTTTGCATAATCTAGCACCTTCTGCAGAAGAGAGGCAGGATCCTGCAGAAGTTTAGAAAGTAGGTCCACGTCAAAAAACTAAGACATCTTCCAATGGCTCTACGAGTGGAGAGACATTAATGATGATATCCAAAGAAATTTACGACACAGCAGTAAGTTTCCGAGGTCTTCATACCCTGGACGTGGGTCACCTTACCTGTTGGGCAGGGGTTCTAAGAAACATGTTTAAGAAATGCTAGATGATGCCCCTATTTTTGTCTGCCAGCTGGGTTCACTTCTGTTCTGAGTGCAGGAGACGATAGGCTGCATGTAAGAAACATTGTGAGAGCAAGCATGCTTCTTGTGTCAAATGTTCAGAAATGGAACACAGGCAAACTGCAGGGTCCCTTCCCTTCTCTTCCCATGCGCTCATTTATCTGCAGCAAGGTGGATGATGCAAATGCAACATAGCCTCTGATATTAATTACGATGGGATTTTCTCATATGCTCAGTAAATAGAGCAATGATTATTCCAGGTGTAAGCATGATGAATTATAGCGGCAGAGAAAAACGCTTTAGTTTATCACAAGGTTCTGGGAAAACCTACTGCCCTGTGACACCAATACTCCAGAGGCAAAAGGAAATACAGAGAAGAGAAATTGGAGGTGCTGAAGGAAAACCAGTGTTACTTAGAAAAACACTGCATGAATGGCTGGCCTCTTGGGGAGAGTTTCCTAACTGGTTTGTATGTTGTCTCCATACTTTCATAAATAATACAAAAAGTATGAACCTCTTTTACAATAATTTTGCATTTAGCTTTGTTACAATTGTGGGAAATGTATGAAGCACAATAAAAACCTGAACGGAACTCTTTGTATATATTTATGTCATTATCTGATGTTAGCTTACCTTGAATATTTAAAAATAAATAAATGTCTATTTATTTATCTCCCTCTATCCACCCACCCACCCATCTACTCATCTGTCTGTCTATCATCTGTAAACTCACATTAAACACTACTCCCAAAACAAAACACCCTCTTGTAGAACAAAACACTAACTTTAACAAATGTTTGATTTTAAATAGAATGTGCTCATTTTCTAGAGACAGAAAGCAAAAGAAAAGTTTTATTTTTGTGTACCACTTTTACTATTTTGACATAATTTACTAGTATTAGAAGTAAAATGTCAATACATTTGAACCTCTAATAAGCACTCATTTGTTTTTATTTCTTTCTAACTAGAATTACATCCGAATGTGTAAAATGAGTATTTAAGGTGTAAAGTGAATGAGTGTCATATGACCATACAATACTGATTTCATTGTAGACTCCAATTTTGAGATCATATTGCGATTTGACAAAGACGCTTTCCATAATTTTAAAATAATTTTAATCATATGAAACATTATTTTTATATCCCAACATAGGAAATTGTTGGATTATACATATCCATTGTGTTTGAAATCTGTGTGTGTAAAGAGACTTTTTAGCATTATTCCATCTATATGTACACTTAATAAAAACCGAATGGGCTTCCCTGGTGGTGCAGTGGTTAAGAATCCACCTGCCAACGCAGCGGACACAGGTTCGAGCCCTGATCCGGGAAGATCCCACATGCCACGGAGCCACTAAGCTCGTGTGCCACAACTACTGAGCCTGCGCTCTAGAGCCCGCGAGCCACAGCTACTGAGCCCGCGTGCCACAACTACTGAAGCCCGCGCACCTAGAGCCCGTGCTCCGCAAAAAAGAAGCCGCCGCAATGAGAAGCCCGTGCACCGCAACGAAGAGTAGCCCCCGCTCGCCACAACTAGAGAAAGCCCGCGTACAGCAACGAAGACCCAACGCAGCCATAAACAAATTAATTAATTAATTTTTAAAAATTTTTAAAAAGTTGGGGAAAATGATCAGAGGAAGAAGGCAGATTCAGGAAGTCAAATATCTGTCTTACTAGAGAAAACAAGTGCAGAAAATATTAATGAAAGATGAGGAGGAGAAAAACTTACTATGTCCAGAAAAAAGAAATGATAAATTGTAAGATTGAATTTTTAGAGGGAGAAGGGGAGGGAGGAAGAAAATAGCGAGACAGAGATGGTGGAAGAGGAAGGCGGTGGGGGGAAGACCTTCATTAAATACTAAAGATATGGAAGACTTCCAAAGGTGAGGAACGTCTAAAGATCTACAGACACGAGTGGGAAAAGCATTCCGTATAAGGAGAATTACTGAGATACTGAAAGCAGAAGACAGACCCGTGATCCCTTCACAATTTCAGAAGACGTATCTTTAGCTTAGAAGTTTACATACTGTCCATGAAAGATCGTTTAAAACCAATACGGATGCAGTGACTTAACATTTACAGCCCAATCATTTACTGCCCACCTCTGTTTACGACAAACTTTCACTCAAGCATGTACCTTCATCAAAATTATATTCTGTACCTCAGGAATCTAACCATTGCCCCATCAAGGTTGAAGTTTCATCTCTCTAAACACAATGTGGGTACTCTGGACATTTATTTTTAGAAGTCCCAGAAATGGGACTTCTCAAACACCTCTCCTTCCGAGAGAAAATGGGTCGGGGTCTCCATCTGTAACGTTTGCAAACTTCACACGGAACAGGAATTGATAGGAGATGAGGCGAGAGAAAGTTTAGGTGCTTTTCTGTTTCAATCACGAGGACTTCAGTGTTGTTACCTAACAAATGATTACAGGCTGTGCTGATGTTGGAAAAATAGGTTGGGTTATTTCCGGTGACTAAGAAATCGAAAAATGGAATAATTTTCTACTGCTTCTGAACAAGGTATGAAAGTTCTCAGTTTTCCATCTTAGTTTCCATAGTGGTTTCTTTTCTTATTTTTCCAAATTGTACCCACTTTCCTCTACAAATGATAGAGTTGATGCTAGCTGGGTTGCTTAAATCCATCGTGGATAAACAGCCAACAAGCCACGCAAATAATAGTTTTTACTCTGAAATATCTCTCTGTAATTATTGCTGTAGGTACTTTTAGTTATGAAAGAAAAGAAACAGTAATTACTTGATCTATGGAGATTTCCTTGTGTATCATACCTTGTAAATGTGGATTCCCAGGGAGAGAAGGCAAGAAGACTGGCTGATAAGGATGTACGTACCATCTTAAATCTCCAAATTAGGATGAAATATGGCAATTCTTTGCTTGTCCTGAGGGATACATTGTTTGGCTAAGGTAGTTAAGCTAGCCCCTCAGTGCATCTATTGTCAAGGAAGAAATGATAGATAACTCGTTTGAATCATCCAAGTATCTGAATAAATACTGAGAAACAAATTTTCTTTTCCTGTGTGTCCAACTTTTGCAGAGATCATTATTACGGTTTTATATACTATAGCGGAAGCTAATTTCTGAACAAAATTGTTCAAGCCTGGGTTTCCCTGGTGGCACAGTGGTTGAGAGTCCGCCTGCCAATGCAGGGACATGGGTTCGTGCCCCGGTCCGGGAAGATCCCACGTGCTGCGGAGCGGCTGGGCCCGTAAGCCATGGCCGCTGAGCCTGCGCGTCCGGAGCCTGTGCTCCGCAACGGGAGAGGCCATAGCAGTGAGAGGCCCGCGTACCGCAAAAAAAAAAAAAAAATTGTTCAAGCTTGGGTCATTTGTTAACAAAAAGCATTGATCAGTTATGCCTTTAATAAGATTACTTTACATGCTAACTCTTTTATTCTGTTTTAAAATTTTTACGTGTTTTATTTATTTTTGGTCGTGTTGGGTCTTCACTGCTGCACGTGGGCTTTCTCTAGTTGCGGCAAGAGGGGGCTACTCTTCGTTGTGGTGCGCGGGCTTCTCATTGCCGTGGTTTCTCTTGTTGTGGAGCACGGGCTCTAGGCAGGCGGGCTTCAACAGTTGTGGCACGCGGGCTGAGTAGTTGTGGTGCACGGGCTTAGTTGCTCCGTGGCATGTCGCATCTTCCTGGACCAGGGCTCAAACCTGTGTCCCCTGCATTGGCAGGTGGATTCTTAACTACTGCACCACCAGGGAAGCCCTAACTCTTTTATAATGTAAGTAATTTTGTATATCTCTGATTAGTTGTCATAGTATGTTTTCAGTAACTGACGATACATTGCACCTGGAAATTCAAACCTATGTATGACATGTGAGGAGTCTGCTTCACAGATGGTAAGGATAATAATGACAAAATAACGTATCAGTAGAACACATGCTACTTGCCTTATGTGAAAAATAAAAATTGCCGGGACTTCCCTGGCAGTCCAGTGGTTAAAACTTCGCCTTCCAAGGCAGGGGGTGCGGGTTCGATCCCTGGTCGGGGAGCTAAGAGCCCACCTGCCTCGCGGCCAAAAAAGCAAAACAGAAAACAGAAGCAATATTGTAACAAATTCAATAAAGACTTTAAAAAAGGGTCCACATCCAAAAGAAATAAAAAATTGCCTCCCAAATTGTGAAGAAGACGTAAAAGTGTGAACCTGATTTTACTGTTCTCTCTGCAGAAAATGCAGCAATGGCTTCTGATTTCTGTGATGATGAAGTTCCTTTTGGTCCTCCACGAGTTGGTTCTTCTTTTATGTCATTTCTTCCGTTCTCTCTGCATCTCCCAGCCAAGCCACACTCATTGTATTTGTGTTTCTAGAACGAGCCCTTGCACAGGTTCCGTGCTCTTTCCAATGCTTCTCTCCCCTTCAGAAGGTTGCCTTCTCTCCCTGACTCAAGCCTCAACATAAATTACTTCCCAAAGCCTTTGCTTGTCTATCCTATTTAAATTAGACCTCATGAATCCCTCTCTCAGCACTCCCTCTCTGTGCCTGGCAAAATCTATGACTTTGGCAAGTTACATGTTTAAGCTTTTCTTTATATTCTTCTGCATTTTATGGTTAAAATCCACAAGAATGCCACCCATAGGGGCACAAGCCTCACTTCTCTTTTTTTTTTTTTTTTAATATATTTTATTGAAGTATAGTTGATTTCCAATGTTGTGTTAATTTCTGGTACACAGCAAAGTGATTCAGTTAAATATATATTTATGTATATATATTCTTTTCCATATTCTTTTCCATGATGATTTATCACAGGATATTGAATGTAGTTCCCTGTGCTCTACAGGAGGGCCTTGTTATTTATCTATTTTATATATAGTAGTTTGTATCTGTTAATCCCAAATTCCTCATTTGTCCCTCCCCTCCTCCCCCCTGGCAACCACAAGTCTCTTCTCTGTCTGTGAGTCTGTTTCTCTTTTGCAGATAAGTTCACTTGTGTCATATTTTAGATTCCACATATAAGTGATATCAAATGATATTTGTCTTTCTCTTTCTGACTTACTTCACTTAGTATGATCATCTCTAGCTCCATCTATGTTGCTGCAAATGGCATTATTTCATTCTTTTTTATGTCTGAGTAGTATTCCATTGTGTATATGTACCACATCTTCTTTATCCATTCATCTGTCAAAGGACATTTAGGTTGCTTCCATGTCCTGGCTATTGTGAATAGCGCTCCTGTGAACATTAGGGTACATGTATCTTTTCGAATTATGGTTTTCTTCCGATATATGCCCAGGAGTGGGATAAGCCTTGCCTATCTTGACCCTGTTGCAGATGCAGCCCCAGAACAGATGTTGAATGATGGATGTTTCACACACACACGCACACACACACACACACACACACAGTTTTTTACACAATTGTACACATACACATTATATATGGATACATGCACACACGTAAATATGACTCTGCCTATATATACATACATACACACAGTCATACATACAAACATTGTTATTTTTTTCAAGTGTTCATAATCTATTACTACACTTGTTTCTTATTTGGTGCTCAAATTTTCCCAGAATGGGAGCTCCTTTATTACAGTTTCTATGCCCTTCTGAGAAGTTCTTCTACTATTTTTGAGCACTTTCTTACTTTTTGGCCGTTGGAGATATTCCAGGTTCATCTTAACATCTCCCAGCCATGCAATCAGCCATATCTGTAAGATCTGGTTCCTTGAGTGAGGATTGATAGTATTAGAAAGTAACATCTGGGCACAAGGTTGGCTCATTGCTACTGGGAGTCTTGCTCCTTGGCTCTTTGAGTGAATAGACATAGGCAATGTATGTATGTATGCATTAATCTCCACAAGCCCGCTGTTACACACACCCACGCAAGCACATATGCACATTTACTTGCATACGCATACTTCAGAAATCATTATTTTACAATGATATCTTCAATTTCAAACCTTTCCCATATGGATCATACGTTCCTACCCTTGAATTTCTCCTTCCAGTATGAGGACCCTAGCTCCCAACACTTAACTTTTCCTTAATAATGAACAGTGGACCATCCATCACCACTCCATATGAGCGTGTATACCCACACCTATTACAATTTTGATAAGAGGCCATTTGTATAATTGACATGTACATTTTCCTCGGAATTGTCTGCTGAAAAAAATGGGCATGGACACTGGGCATACACCCTGAGAAAACCGTAATTCAAAAAGAGTCATGTACCACAATGTTGACTGCAGCTCTATTTACAATAGCCAGGACATGGAAGCAACCTAAGTGTCCATCGACAGATGAATGGATAAAGAAGATGTGGCACATATATATACAGTGGAATATTACTCAGCCATTAAAAGGAATGAAACTGAGTGATTTGTAGTGAGGTGGATGGACCGAGGGTCTGTCATACAGAGTGAAGTAAGTCAGAAAGAGAAAAACAAGTACGGTATGCGAACGCATATATATGGAATCTAAAAAAACGGTACTGATGAACCTAGGGGCAGGGCAAGAATAAAGATGCAGATGTAGAGAATGGACTTGAGGACACAGTGGGCGAAGGCGAGGCTGGGACAAAGTGAGAGAGTAGCACTGACGTATTTACACTACCAAATGTAAAAGAGACAGCTAGTGGGAAGCAGCCACATAGCAAAGGGAGATCAGCTCGGTGTTCTTTGACCACCTAGAGGGGTGGGACAGGGAGGGTGGGAGGATGATGCAAGAGGGAGGGGATATGGGGACATAGGTATTCGTATAGCTGATTCACTTTGTTATACAGCAGAAACTAACACACCATTGTAAAGCAATTATACTCCAATAAAGGTGTGAAAAAACCAAAATAACATAAAACGGGTGTGGATTTTTCCACTATTTTATGTAAACAGGGATGGCTGTCACTTATCCCTAGGATAAGATGGATTTCAGAGAAAATCAGCAGTGAGAGCGTATTGAACGACTAGTAAGAACAAGGTTTACAAATGGTTTATGAAAACACTATGGTCAGCTGCCTGTATGATGCCAGAACGCACAGCCCATTCACCTACTCAGTATGTGGTAGGACTAACCACAAAGGCATGTGTATTATCGAAAGCAGAAGATGTGTTCTACAGTGTCTAATAACCTTTGCCAAATGATAATAAATGGTTCCTCTTTTAAGTTACATAATATTTCATTAAAGCACAGCACGTTAACTCCAATGTAGTTCTTTTTTTTTTTTTTTACTGAAAGTTTTATTACTGTTTTCTTAGGAATACATTTGTAACTTTTAACTACCTTTCTTCCCCCTAAAGTGATTCAAAATATAAAACTGAGACACAGTGTGAAACCAGGAGTGATTGAAAGGGTTCTCCAAGCTCTTTGCCACCCTTGAGAACAGTAAAAAGGCAGGAAGGGCATGATTTGTAACAGAGACTTATTTCCCAGGATGCTCACCCCCGAGCTTGACAATCTGATCACAAGACGGACAGACAGGCTAGGCTGAGGACCCGGCCTTGTGTCTGTCAACCACATAAAATAAGGTGTCACCACTCTCCATGTTTCCTACCGACGTTCTTTATGTTCTGCTCCCATACCACGTTCCCCGAAGAACAATTCCTTCTTAGGAAATAGTTGGTCACGGAAGAGGTGAGGTTGTTAAAATGAATGTTGTCATCACTCCCACTGTGCCAATCTGCAATCTATCTCAATTCAGAGTACCCTATGTTGGCTGGAAATACCTGGTTTGTTTTCCACCCATAAAAGAAATATGAATGAGATAGGGAACGATCCAAGGTCCTACACATGGTCTATGGTGCCTTCATTGAAACGGGCTCCGTCAACACTGGTGCCTTGAATCACTCTCTCTGAGTTGATGAATCACCTGGAGTATTATTTTACACCCCAGAACACTGCATCAGGCACAAGAGGTGCCTTTCTCTGAGAGAGGGTGGGGGAGGGAAAGATGAAAGAGCAGAAGACCCCATCATCAGCCACAGCAAGGCCTCAGGAAGGACAGGGTTTTGTTTTTGTAACAACTTACATTTTTATTTTATTCTACTTTAAATCTCACTAAACTTCTAAGATTTTTTCCATCTGCCGTGGTCACCAAGATTCTATAAAATCATTCTTTTTTAAAAATGATTTTTAAAAAATATTTAGTGAAGGATAGTTGATGTACAGTGTGTTGGAGGGAAAAACAATGGTGTTATAAAAATGAGATGAACATTGACAACAACAGAGCAGAAAAACTTAAAGGAGTTAGACCTGGAGGTTAGACTTGTGTATTCTAAGCTACATGAAATAAAGAACTCAAATTCAAAATATATTAGATCAAAAAAATGATAGCAGCGGCAGGACAGAAAACAAGCTGAATTTATGCATAACTCAATCATGTGATAAGGGATCAGGGATGTATGACCTTTCATCAGTGATAGAGTGACCTACAAGGTCACAATGCTTGAAAGACCCTGGGGCAAGTCACAGAGATGGAAACATTTTGTATCCTGAGCTATAATCATTCAACTGCAAATGTCAGAGAAAGATAGTTCCAAACATAGGAGACCCTGGAAAACATAAAGGAGCCCTTCTTAAAAGAAAAAGGGAATCCAAATCCAGCCAGTCAGGGGGATGAATATTAAATCCCAATTCAACATATTGTGAATGGTACAAAGCACTGAGGCAGGTGTTGGTCATGCATAATTTATTTGTTATAGAAATGCAAAGTAGGGCAGTCATCCCATTAATCCAGAGTAGAAGTGGGTGGAGAGAGAGTGTCAGGTATAAGTGGAAATACGTATCTCTCGTTAGCCCTCTTCACAGAGGAAGTAAGGGGACACTGAAAAGATGAGGTACAGTGATAGAGATTTATGGACATTATTCAAGGGTTTGTCCGAGCCATTAGTAAAACTAGAAAAAATAAGATAGTGAAAGTGAGGAAGAAATGAATAAGGCAGGACAATAATTATTTTTGTAACATCCAGATCTATGTGAATAGGAATCAATGCCAGGTTTATGTGGATGAAACAAGAAATGATTTTGAATACATTTAAAGTTAATAGTAATCAACTTTTTTTTTGCGGGGGCGGGGGGGTAGGGGAGCCGCAGGGCGCGGCTTGTGGGATCTTAGTTTTCCCACCAGGGATCAAACCTGGGCCCTCGACAGTGAAAGCGGAGTCCTAACCACCGGACAACCAGGGAATTCCCAATATTAATCAACTTTAAAGTTTAACCATAGATGATGTATGTAAATTCCATGTTAGGGAAATTGTCATATAAGCACAAAATCAAATATTAAAAGCGAAAACCAGTCTTCTTTTGCTGGGTGACTGTCCATTTTGCATAACGAGGTTTCTCCCCTCTGTAAGCTTCCCTTAAGATTAACTGCACTTTTAAAAGTTGAATTTCAGTACAAATAAGACGGGAGATAAAGGATTTCAGTGCTACTTAGAAGAAGGAAAGAGAGCTGACTGATATAGGAGAGAAGAAAAAGGCACAAGTTAAGCTTGAAGTGCCCTTTTTGGGAGGTCCGGTGTAAAAACAGCAAAAGTGGAACCCCAGAACGTGGTAAAGACGCAGAATGATCATTTTTAAAAGACAAGCATTATAAAGGTTTGTGTTTATAGTCTTCTTTATAGAGTGACTTTTGTGACTTCTCAAAAATTCCTATGTTGAAGCTCTAGCCCTCAGTGGGATGGTATTTGGAGATGGGGCCTTGGCAGGGGAGAAAGGGGTAGGGTGGTGATTAGGGTTAGCTGCGGTCACGAGGGTGGGATTAGTGTCCTTATAAGAAGAGGCCCCAGGGAGCAAGCTTTCTCTGTCCATCACGTGAGGACACAGTGAGAAGGTGGCCGTCTGTCAACCAGAAGAGAGTCCTCCTCACCAGAACCCAGCCCTGCCAGCACCTTGATCTGGGACGTCCAGTCGCCGGAAGTGTGAGAAATAAATGTTTGTTGTTCAAGGCACCCAGTCTATTGTAATTTTTTATGGCAGCCCAAGCTGACCAAGACAATCTCCATTCAAAATAAACCGACCTATTGTCAAAGAGGAAGTCAGTATTTTTCGGTTTGTTTTTTTAAAATGTATCTTATTGAAGTATAGTTGATTTACAATGTTGTGTGAATTTCTGCTGTACAGCAAAGTGATTCCATTATACACATATGTACATTCTTTTTCCTATTCTTTTCCATTACGGTTTATCATAGGACATTCAATAGAGTTCCCTGTGCTCTACAGTAGGACCGTGTTGTTGATCCATTCTGTATATACCAGTTTGCATCCGCTAACCCCAAACTCCCAATCCATCCCTGCCGCCCCGCCCCCCTTGACAACCACAAGTCTGTTCTCTGTGTCTGTGAGTCTGTTTGTTTCTTAGATAAGTCAGCATTTTAAAGACAAAGAGTCAGCTCTATTACCTGTAACAGGATTTGTAAATAGCTGGAAAATACTAAGTATTTTCTACAGAAGACTGGTGTTTTTGTCTTAGGACAAGTGGTCAGAGAAGGAAAAATCCCCCACTATTTTAGAAATGCACATCTATATGTATTCTCAAATGAAGCAGAAGGTATGAAGACGTACAGCATCTAAACTTTGTGGCCGCCAAAGATGTAGAAATTCTGTTGACTCTAGAGACAAAAAAACTCAGCTGTGGCAACATAATTGATTTTACTTTTAAACAGCAATAATGATACAGATGTACAAATATTCTCACTGATTTTACTTTTGGAATCACCCAACTCACTGAAAACAGGATAATTGATGCAGACCTAATATAAGGTCTGCGGCTTGAGAATATAAAAGTATGAATACCGTTGATGGAAATTAAAATGCAGAAATGATAACAAAAAAGCAGGGAAGGTGTTAGAAAAGAGACAACAGAGGACAGCAGGAAGGAACTCAATTTTATGATATGCAAGTTAATTGATGCATGATATATAGGAAATGTGAAACCTAGACGAAATCATTTTCAGGTAAAACAAAAATCACGCAAATAATAACAGATGATATGTAAAGTATTATCATCCAATTACTGAGGACGGTGTCAATGAGATTCTCAAAAAGTCCCAAATGTAAATGTTTTGTCCTGTAAATTTTATATAATGTATCAGACTCTTCCAGTGCTACACCAGCTGCTGCTTCAGACCATGTATGAAGAAAGAAAACATTTCAGAAATAGAGTCACAGATGTAGAAAACAAACTTATGGTTACCTGGGGGTAAGGCAGGGGGGAGGGATAAATTGGGAGACTGGGATGGACCTATACACACCACTGTATATAAAATAGATAACTAATAACAACCTACTGTAGAGCACAGGCAAGTCTACTCAGTACTCTGTAATGGCCAATATGGGAAAAGAATCTAAAAAAGAGTGGCTATAGGTATATGTACAACTGATTCCCTGTGCTGTACAGCAGAAACTAACACTACCTTGTGAATCAACTATACTCCCATAAAAATTTTTTTAAAATAAAATAATAATAAAAAAAGAAAGAAAACTGTTAAAGCTTTATTTTATGGTTTTGGCATCATTGAATACCAACACCTATAGATTAAAATCATTTATGATTAATGAGGCAAGATTTGTAGCAAATAGATCCCAGGAGGAATACACATAATATATTTCATGACCTCATGGGGCTAATTCCAGTAATTCCAAGATGCTTTCACATTGGAAGCTGGTGTGTGTGTGTGTGTGTGTGTGTGTGTGTGTGTGTGCGCATTAGTGAGTAGGAATATAAATTACGATTTTTCCCTAGGTAGGAAAATTACACGGCAGTGGAATAAAATGGGTTTTGAATATATAGGCAAAATGGTGACGTTGAGTGGTGGAGCGAGTTGCTTAGGAGATGAGTGAAGGAAGTCAGGACCTAGCGGAAGAGGAGAAACTTAGAGTTTCCAGAGGCTGTTGGTGTGGTGAGGCCAAGAGTCAGAGGGATCGTGGATGGGGGATTCGGGATTCGGTGGCTTCAGGTAGGTCTCACGGGCCTGGGCTGCTGACGCTTCTGGAGAAGATGGGGGTCACTGAGCAGAGTCAAGGGGGCTGGACCACCCGTCCACAGGCTGCCGCTTCTAGTGCCAGCCTTCGGGCTACATCTCACGTCTCCCTGCGGAGGTACCCGCAGAAAGGCCGTGCTTTCTCCATAAACATGCTCCGTGAATCACAGCAGCTGTGCTTCCTTACCTCTCAGCCTATCGGGACGCTCCCTGAGTTTAGTCTGGCTGTTCTGAGAGAGCGTAAAGCTGCTCATTATTGGCCTTCTGGTTTTTTGTTTTTTTTTTCTCTTTCCCCATGAATCAACTATTTGTGTCTACTATCACTTGTCTCACACGGGCAGCAGCAAGAAACAAAACAGAGAAAAACCTGTAGCGTTTTCTCCCTGGAGTAGACTAAAACCCTGAAACGCATTTTACGAACATACTATAGCGAATAAACTCACCAGTATAAATAAGTTGGAATAAGGTTTTCAGAAAAGAACTTAAGGCCCATTGAGGGCTTTTGGTAGATGAAAGTATACAATGCAGAGATGCAGGGGGACGATAGCAGCGTCCGCAGATCACGCTGGACTGAAGGAGATAGAAGGGGAAATTGATTTTCTCAAATCAAAACAAAATAACGTTACACCCTGCCATTTTCAGAACGTTATTGCTATGGAGATCCTGGGCTTTTCACACTGCATAACTGCAGGCAGTGGGGGAGAAGATAGAATACATGGGGTAAAAAGACTGTATATAAGGATCTTTCCTTAAAAATCAAACATTAGGCATGTATCTTTCAAAAAAAAATCACCATTAAGTTCCCGTATCATATGATGTCCTCGTGAAAAACATGCAATTTCGCGTTTTTTAGTTTATACACAGAATTGCCCAACTACCGCCATCCATTTTAGAACATTTTCATTATCCATAAAGAAATCTTGTACCCATTAACTCACTCCTCATTCCTCTTCACCTCCCAGCCCCTGGAAACCCTGAATCTACCTTCTGTCTACAGGTGTGCCTATTCCGCAGATTTTTTATGAATGGACTCACACATCACGTGGTCTTTTGTGACCGGCTTCTTTCACTTGGCATGTTTTCAAGATTCATCCATACTGTAGCCTGTGTCACTATTTTATTCCTTTTTATGATCATACAATATGTTATGATTATATGGACAGACCAGATTTTGTTTATCTATTCATCCATCCATGGACATTTGGATGGTTTCCATTTTTGTGGCTGTTGAAAAAGGCATGGCTCTGAATGTCCATGGACAAGTTTTAATGCGGAGATACGTTCTCATGTATAACTTGGAGTGGCACTGCGACATTAAACACGCATCATCAAAGATCGGCATTCAACTTTATTTCAAAGAAAATGCAAGACTGTACTTTACGGGTTTGTGTAAGCGTCTCTCTACAACAGAGGCTAGTTTACATCAGGTCCACGCAGGACACGATGCCCTACATCACGTGATTTTATCACCCCCGACATGCTACTTATTCAAGACCCCTGGACTCTAGTCTTTCCATTTCTAGATATGACTTGTGTTTCTAAACCACCATTCTTTCTTTTTTTTTTTTTTGCGGTACGCAGGCCTCTCACTGCCGTGGCCTCTCCCGCCGCGGAGCACAGGCCCCGGACGGGCAGGCCCAGCGGCCACAGGTCACGGGCCCAGCCGCTCCGCGGCACACGGGATCCTCCCGGACCGGGGCACGAACCCGCGTCCCCCGCATCGGCAGGCGGACTCCCAACCACTGCGCCACAAGGGAAGCCCACCTTTCTTTCTTGATGTGTTTCTACGAACTGAATGCCTGCTGTGAAAAGCCTCGGCAGGAGTTTTCCTCAGCTGCTGGCCAAAGCGATTTCTTTATTCTCAACACTCTATTCTCTCACTTTTAATTTCCTTTTAACGACTCACGGAAATCTCAGAATGGACAAGGGAGAAAAAAAATCAGACTCCTAGAGACGAGGGCATCAAATTGCCCCCCTTTCAAGGATCTAAAGTTTCCTTATTCCCTTGCTTTACCACAACTGAAATTACCATTTTTTCTTTCAATTAACTTTAGAATTCACAGATTGAAAAGCATGGGAGCCTTTAAATGCTCTTTGTCCCCACCCCCTCTTGCAGTTAATGAACATCTTACAACGGGAATAATTTAAAAGGGAATTAACTTTTATAGTCTTCCGCTACTCACTGGAATTTATAGTTGGTGGTAGGAGAGAAACAAGAATGTAGCCATGGCAGGAGAAAGATCTGAACTATTTAAATCGTCCTAGGATTTATCTCCTTTCTTTTGGAGCCTGTATCCTACCATGACCTGCAAAATCCTTGCCTGTGAGTACGATGCCAGTCAGGGTATGGGGTCTGTGGGTGGTTTGGTGGGATATCCAGGCAGTTCTTATCTCTTAAGACTATCTTATGACAAAGAATGAGAAATAAATTGTCAAGTGTTTAAGGCATCCAGTCTGTGGTTACTTTGTTATGGCAGCCCTAGCAAACGGCCTAAAGAATCCGGTAGCATTAATAAACACAAATTGATTATGGGACGTAACCACAGGTTATTTCCAAGACCAGATGTCTACGTGGTTACCTTTCAGCCTTTGGCAATGTTACAGTGCTTGGGATGTTGGGTGGATAATACCAAGATGGAGAACTACAACGCCATTGATATTTAGGTAAAGATTATGGCTTCTGGGAAAGAACCGGGCAGCTAATACAGAAGGACCCCATTGGATTGGTCAAACACCAGTACAAACTGTATGTTTATGCCTGCCATGAGGCTCATACTGACACCTGGTAGTCATAATAGGTTAACACTTTGGCTCTGAGAAGAGTGAGCTTAAAGGAACCTTCATATTTCCATCGCATTAGAATTGAGACTACCCACACTGCCTAATTATCTGTGCTCACGCTGGCGTCTGAAGATGTGTGCCTCTTACAAATCCATCCCATCTCCAAATACTCATTTAGTGTATACGTTCTGATGGCATCTGTGCCACCAATACTGCCACAGGAATTTGTTGTCCTCACAAAACATACAGAAAGGGAAAGAGAATGTTTATCAGCATAACACACAAAGTGTAATACAACTTTGATGAATGCCAGTAGGCATGATTTCTCCTCCCATTTTGTCCTGGCTAAACTGTACAGGAAATACAGTGTTTGTTTTTGCAGGTCGAGTGGCCTCATAATGCTGAGGGCCCATTTCAACAAGCCAGCGAGAAAATTAAACTCCATCCGGTCCACGCTTTCCATGGATATGCCACGTGTCTGGAGGTTGTTTCTTTGTGGTTCACTGTCTCATCCATATGGTTCTTCGGTTCCTACCAGATAACGTGCATTCATGTTGAGTACAGAGCGAACATTTGCCAAGGGAGAATCATTTAGCTCTCTCAGATTGAGGAACGGCAGCACAGGTACCTGCGCCACTCATACAACCTGCAGACCATGCCTCTGATTTCTCCGCCAGGCTCTGCAAAAGCCTTGTACACGTGAATAACCTGCCTCCCTCTCAGGGGCAGGGTCCCTCAGAATTATCACACTCACCATGACACACACCGTAATTTCCCAGAGTCAAATGCTTACTGTAGAAACACACAAATTAGAAAGAATTAATTTGTTGATAATTGTCTTTCTTCCTGGTCTGCTACAAAAATTTCCTGAGCCTGGAAAACTTTAGTACCTAAAACCTCTTTAAAAGAGAGAATGAAAACCTAAATATTTAATGTCTTACTACTCCCCCTACAGAAAGAAGAAGTGGATTATCAGGGAAGGATAAATGGCTAAAGGGTGTGCAGGGAGAGTAGAAATGGAAAGTCCACTGAGGTGAGGGATCACTTGAGATCTGAAGAACGATGGATGGATGTTACTCAAAGGCAGATGTTACTCAAAGGCGGAGGAGGAAGAGGATTTCTAGCAAGGGTAAGCAGTACACTTTCAAAGAGAAATTTTAAAATGTACGCATGAAATTCAATAGAGTGGATGTAATTGGGAGGGTGGACAGAGAAGAAAGAGAAGGGTTATGGAAATAGAAGGCAAGAAGCAACAGAACAAAATAAAACAGGAGAGGTGGGGCTTCCTTTGGTGAAAGATGGTGATAGCAAGCCATGAACTTGAAAAGTATAATTAGTTCAACTAAAGGCTAAAAGTTTCTAAGGAAAAGAATATTTTATTTGTAGTATTCATACTTTATCTATCTTTCCATCCACCCAACAAACCCCCCATCCATCCATCATATCTATTCTATTATCTATCTATCTATCTATCTATCTAATCTATGTATTCCATCTACCTTTCTTTCTTGCTTGCTTGCTTTCTTGCTTTCTTTCTTTCTACCTGTCAATCATCTGTCTACATCTATCTATGCTTCTATAACTTATCTATCTATCTAGATCATTAGCTCAATGAATGAATGCACAGATAGATGGATGGGTGGACGGATAGATGGAAAGACAGACCACAGAGATAATCGTACAAATTTAATATTCATTATGTGCACAAAATAAGGGAGTTGACAAGCAAAGGTGGTGCCAGGCAATTTCAACCCTGAGCCATCGGTCAAATTGTCAACTGTACCCAACCCACACTTCTTCAACAAGTGGGAAGTGATGGAGCTTTCCAAATGGGAAAACAACAATCTAGTCCCCTGGTGGTCGTGGTGATAGTGAAGGATTATCAACTCACACTTAACACCCATTTCAACGCACTTCGATGTGTCCCTCTGCGTTGCTGAACCCAGAAATAAAACGTACATTCTCTATTTCCCTTGCAGATAAAGATTATATATGCAATTCAGATCCTTTCTTCTCTTCCTTTGTTAACCTTTTCGATGACATGGCGTGCATTCATAGAAACGGCTTAAAAATAAATGAACAGCTTTCCGAAGGAGGCGAAACACAGCACTTTCTCCATTTGCCCTGAAGGTAACCTCTATCCTGAATTTCATAACAATCACTTCCTTGTTCTTTTCTAAACTTTTATGCCTAAGAGTGCAAATTTTGGATTTCCTATAAATGGGCATGTGGCACACGTATGGTTTTGTTTCTGGCTTATTTCACTCAGTATTACAGAGATCCATTCAGAGATTCCAAGTGTAATAGGGGAGAACAAATCTGACTCCATATTAGAGCTGTTTCTTTTCCTTTAAGCTCTGTATTTTATTGCTTTTGTTAACAAGTTAAGAACATTGCCTATAGCCTGAAATATAAGGATAACGTATTCTCAAGGTTTAAAGGTATAACGCTTTCCCATTCATATAGAGATAAAAAGTCGCACAACAGAGAATACCATTTGTCTTGTTGGAGGTTGGCAGGACCATCATGGCCTGACCTGTGTAGACAGCTGCAAGAACAAAGGATTCCGGCACCAAGAAGTGTGCAGCAACCAACCACACCCCCACCCCTTTTAGTATAAAAGAAGCCTGCATTCTGACTTGGGGAAGATGGGTCTTTAGGACACGAGTCCACCATGTTCTCTGCAGCCTTTCTGAACAAAGTTGCTATTCCTTGACCCAATAACTGGTCTCTCGATTTTTTGGCCTGTTGTGCAGTGAGCAGTATGAGCTTGGACTTGGTAACACCAGTACCTTATAGCTCACTCCCTCCTCTGCTGTCTAATGTTTTATTTTATGAACACACCATGATGGGTAGATCCATGCTACTGTTGGCAGATGGGGTGGGTCAATTCTACTTAAAACTCTTTTAAACAAAAAATGCAGCTGTGAACATTGTTCCTTATAGTATCTGGTTCACAGGGAATACAATTATGGATAGGATTTCTGAGACTTGATGTGATTTAGGCTCAGCTGGTTGAACGTAGTATTCAGAAGGCAGATGTTACTCTGCTTCTGTGGTTTCTCACTGGGAGACTCAAACACAGACTGTTTGTTTTCTGTTTTCTGTGCCTCAGCATTCCAGAATACGGTTCTTAGCTCTGAGGGCTGTGGGCAGTGATGTCAAATATTTGTTTTGGTTGCTTCAGACCTAGCTGGACAGAGAAGCCAGGACATAAGATTTGCAGTCATGGGCTGAGGGACTCAAAGGCGTGGATGAGGAGATTTCATTGCACTCAGATGACCCTAAATTCCCTGAACTCCCAAACCCAACGGAGTTGCAGTTGATCCTCCACACTGCCTGTTCTTTCCATGTGATCAGCTAATCCCTCTTACGGGTAAACACTGCAGGACCACACTGAAGGCAGTTGCTTTGCCAGACAAATCCCATTCTCATCACACTGTACCCCTGAAAGACTGGCAGCCCCGAGACACATGATTAAACTCAGATCACAGCTTGCTCCAGGAGGACATGGACAAACATCCATCCAGGAAGAAACAACATACAGGCCAAAGAAATAGGATGAACTTATAACTATACAAACCATGGTCTTCAATTTCAGGAATAACAAACCACATATCTCAATACTCTGAATATGTAAATCCACTGAAGGCAGAACCGACAGCGCTGACAAAGTAACCAATGAAGTACTCTTTGTAAAGATGATACATGGAGGATGTCAAGTATTTCCCTATGTAAGAGGGTATGGAGAAAAAGGGAACCCTCCTACACTGTTGGTGGGAATGGAAATTGATGCAGCCACTACGGAGAACAGGATGGAGAGTCCTCAAAAAACTAACAATAGAGTCACTATGTGATCCAGTGATCCCACTCCTGGACATATACTGGGAAAAACCAAAAACACTAATTCGAAAAGACACAGGTACCCCAATGTTCACAGCAGCACTATTTACAATAGCTAAGACGTGGAAGCAACCTAAGTGTCCATCAACAGATAAATGGATAACAAAGACGAGGTACATATATACCATGGAATCTTACTCAGCCATGAAAAGAATAAAGTAATGCCATTTGCAGCAACGTGGATGGACCTAGAGATGATCATACTATGTGAACTAAGTCAGACAGAGAAAGACAAATACCATATGATATCACTTATATGTGGAACTAAAATGTGACACAAATGAACTTAATTACAAAACAGAAATAGACTCACAGGCATGGAAAACTAATTTATGGTTACCAAAGGGGGAAGTGGGGAGAGGGATCAAGCAGGATTAGGGGATTAACAGACACACACAGCTATATATAAAAGAGATAAACAGCAAGGATACACTGTAGAGCACAGGGAATTATAACCATTATCTTGTAATAACTTATAATGGAGTACAATCTGCAAAAAAAAAAAAAAAAAAAAAAAAAAAAAAAAAAAGGAATCACTATGCTTTACTCCTGAAACTAACACAGTATTTAAAAATCAGTTACACGGGCCTTCCCTGGTGGCACAGTGGTTGAGGGTCTGCCTGCCGATGCAGGGGACACGGGTTCGTGCCCTGGTCCGGGAAGATCCCACATGCCGCGGAGCGGCTGGGCCCGTGAGCCACGGCCGCTGAGCCTGCGCATCTGGAGCCTGTGCTCCGCGACGCGAGAGGCCACAGCGGTGAGAGGCTCGCGTACCGCCAAAAATAAATAAATAAATAAAAATCAGTTATACTTCAATTAAGCAAAAACAAACCAACCAACAAAAAACCCTTCACCTATTTAACCTAAATTAGAACTCATCTACGATGTAGGATGTTTGGGGCATGTTTAAAATGCTTTTTAATTTTAATTAATTTAAAGGCAAAATTAGAAACATATACACACATATACATGCATTCAGACTTATGCAATTCCACAAATATATAACACAAGGAAATTCATACGAAAAATGTCAAGCGAAATAGTGGCATGAGCGTTCTGTTCCAATATCACTGTGATGTGGCCCCACTGATGGGTTTTAAATGTTTGGAGGCAGTGGGCAATCTCAAACCAAGATGTTGTTTGTCTGGCCTGAAGGAGAATTTTGGCTGTAAAGTGCTGAGCTCCGGAACACAAAGATAATGATTTCTAGACACACAAGCCATGCAGCCATCTCTTATAAAAATGGTCACAACAAGGTGGGTGGGGGGACCGACGGGGGGGTGAGTCTGCCAGTCCTGTTGTGATGCATCCCTGTCTGGAGCTAGGATGGGGGTGAGAAAACCACTGCCACCCTGCCCTTCGTGATGAGGCACTTAGATGTTTGGGGAAAGTGAGCACTTTAGAATTTGTCACACCAGTGTGTCAAATGATGTGTGCACCCCAAGGCAATGGGGGTTCAGCGGGTGTAATTACACACTCTTCAATATCGCACTTTAGGTAAAAGCCATCTGCCAGCCCTCCCAGGGTGGGCCATGCTGTGGCTTAGAACTCGACTGGATGGAAATTAAAACGGAATCACATGCTGTATGAAGAAACAGTGTTTTGCTGACCGCACATCTTTCCCCAGCGATTTAGGGTTCATCCCCCTGCCTTGTTTTACACCTGACTATGAGTTGGAGGTACGATAAGACCTATTTAAAAACTCAGAGCTGAGAAATAGTTGACAGGCTGCAACGATTTTTCTTTTATGTTTTTAAATTGTTGTAGTTTTGCTGAAGAGTGGATTTCCAGAACTTATTCATCTTGCATAACTGAAGTGTTCCCCAGCCCCCTCACCTCACCTCCTGGCAACCGCCATTCTACTCTCTGCTTCTTTGAGTCTGGTTATTTTAGATGCCACATATAAGTGATATAACACAGTATTTGTCTTTCTGTGGCTGGCTTATATTACTGATCCTAATATCCGTTATGTCCGTCCATGTTGTTGAAAATTGCAAAATTTCCTTTGTTAAAGGCTGAATAAAATCCCAGTGTGTGTGTGTGTGTGTGTGTGTGTGTGTGTGTGTGTGTGTATTACATCTCATCTCCTTCCTTTCCCATTTGTCTGTTGATAGGCACTTGGGTTCTTTCTATATCTTGGCTACTGAATAATGGTGCAATGAACATAGGTGTGCAGATACCTCTCTAAGATATTGATTTCACTTCCTTGGAATCAATACCCAGAAGTGGGATTGTTCTCTACGTCTGTGAGTCTATTTCTGTTGTGTAAATAAGTTCATTTGTGTCATTTTTTTTGGATTCCTCATATAAGTGATACCATACGATGTTTGTCTTTCTCTGTCTGACTTACTTTACTTAGTAGGGTCATCTCTAGGTCCATTCATGTTACTGCAAATGGCATTATTTCCTTCATTTTTATGGCTAAGTAGTATTCCATTGTGTACACATACCACACCTTTACCCATTCATCTGTCGATGGGCACTTAGGTTGCTTCCATGTCTTGGCCATTGTAAATAGTACTGCTATTGAACATAGGGGTGCACGTATTTTTTGAATTAGAGTTTTCTCCAGGTATATGCCCAGAAGTGGGATGGCAGGATCATATGGTAGCTCTATTTTTAGTTTTTTAAGGAACCTCCATAATGTTTTCCATACTGGCTGTACCGATTTCCATTCCCACCAACAGTGTAGGAGGGTTCCCTTTTCTCCACACCCTCTCCAGCATTTGTTACCTCTTGTGTTTTTAATAATAGCCATCCTAACCAGTGTGAGGTCATGTCTCATTGAGATTTTGATTTGCGTTTTCTTGATGATTAGTGATGTTGAGCATCTTTCCACGTACCAGTTTGCTATCTAGATGTCTTCTTTGGAGAAATGTCCTTTTTGCATTGTAAAATCAGGGTTTTTTTTCAGGTTTGTTTTTGCTATTGATTTATATGAGTTTGTTATATACGTAAGATATTAACCCCTTATGAGATATATGGCTTTTGAATATTTTCTCCAATTCCATAGGTTGCCTTTTCATTTTGTTAACTGCTCCCTTTCCCCGCTGAAGCTTTTTAGTTTTTCATGATCCCACTTGTTTATTTTTGCTTCTGTTACATCGCAGAGTTCCTCTGAGATATCTGATCATGTCTTAGACTTCTCTGGTGACACAGTCCAGTTTGGCCAGTTCCAAATGCAACCCCCATGAGGGTCCAGCAGTTTCTCAGGACACATGAGAAAGTCCTCAGGAGGATACCATTTGCCCTACCACTAAATTTCTTATTTTTTTTAAATTATGGAATCACATACTAGTGTCAACTTACAATGTATTGCTTTTCATGTGAAAGCAAGCTGCTAGTGACCAACCAGCAGGGTTTGCAAGTAGATGTGCAAGCTTGTTTTCTAAAAGTTGCAATGGCATGTGAGGATGCTCTTGAAGGTTGACCTCTATGACCAACTCCATGCTTCGGATGGCATTAGGCATGCAGCCTGTTTTCTTGATGCAGAAAGATGGGGTAACAAAGTAGCATTTAATGAGAAACTGCTACGATGGGGTAACAAAGTAGCATTTAATGAGAAACTGCTACATTCCAGACACTTTGTCTTCTGAATGTACTTTTAGTCTTTCCAACAATCCCATCAAATATGTTTGTGATATCCCAGTTATACAAATGTGCAGGAAAAAAAGCTAAAATAGTTGAACACTTCATGTGGATGCAGCTCGTGTTCACATGAAAAAGTTCTAAACTCCGTATTTTGAAATTAAAAGTGAATTCTATGCAGGCATCAAATACTAAACCTGGTCTTTGGTCAAGATTAAGGAAAAAATTTAATTATAAATTCAAGCACACCCACATTGATTTTTCTTGATTCTCCACCTGATTTCCATTAAAAAAACATATAGGTTAGGACTTCCCTGGTGGTGCAGTAGTTAAGAATCCACCTGCCAATGCAGGGGACACGGGTTTGAGCCCTGGTCCGGGAAGATCCCACGTGCCACGGAGCAACTAAGCCCGTGCGTCACAACTACTGAGCCCGTGCACCACAACTACTGAAGCCTGCGTGCCTAAAGCCCATGTTCTGCAACGAGAAGCCACTGCAATGAGAAGCCCATGCACTGCAACGAAGAGTAGCCCCCACTCGCCGCAACTAGAGGGAGCCTGCCCACAGCAATGAAGACGCAACCATAAATAAATTAAATAAACAAACAAACAGATAAATAAATAAAATATATAGGTTAGACATAAACCACCTCAAACAATGCATTCCTATGATAACTGTTCATATGTACTCTAGAAATATCTTTACATGCAGTTCATTCCTTAATTTATATTCTACCCCACCCTGATGAATTAATCCAAAGGATGTATCTAAGAGCATAAATATTCCAAGTTAGAAGACTGATTTTTTTTTTTTTACATGCAATATTGTTCAGATACTTGTTGGTTATGAGTGTCTCCAACTGATTTTCAAATAACATTTCTTCATAATCAAAATTTGAAATATAATCACAGGGATCAATTATTCCCAGCTCACTAAAAACAGTGCCCCCTACAAGCTTCCTTCTTCTATAACTTAATGCTACTCCAGATGGATGCCTGCCCCTTCCTTGGTTTTTGGATAATTTTTTATAATTTGGGTATTTTATATAAATTATAAATTTTTATGATTTTGGATAATTTATAATTTTATATAACTTTATACTTTATGTATTTTATCATTTTAAAATTCAGTTTTTATTATATTGCAGTATTTTTGTTTTTCATGCATGGAAATGCTGACAGTGGCCTGGAGTCATAAACCCTGTTTACATTAATGTCCCTGATAGTCTTGTAAAATGACAGGGTTTTATAATGGTAGCCTGCAGGTTTCTAATAATCTAGCTTAATTTTTAAGAAAGGCAGTAAACCGTCTCTTTTCTGATGTCTCCTTCATTCTTTTTTTAGGAGACAGGCACAACAGAATCTGGAAATACCCTATAATCCTGATAAAATTTTTATAACACAAATCACAAGTTCCCAGCTACTGAAAGGGGTCTTTACTAGTCCCAGAATCCTCAGAATATATCTGAGGATTCATTATCTAGTTTAAGCACATGGAATTGTCATTTTGGACCTATAGGAATGACAATTTTATGATTTAACCCACCCATTATAGTCTTAGTAAATATGAATAATACAATTGATAAAAGAAAATGTACTTCTAATCTTAGTTTTTTATTAAACCAAACCATAGCTCCTAATTGCAACAAACATCTGTTTCAAAACATTTTTCCAGAATGAGCTTTACAGATGATCCTGACTTATCCAATCCAACAGTTAACACATTAGGAGTATACCTACAGTGCATTTCTTTTCCCTACCCTTTCTGAAGGACACAGCATGAAAAGCAGTGCTTTAAATTCTGCCTTTGTAAGCATTTGTATAAGCACATTTGCAAGCATTTTATTCCACTTATAAGCATAACATTCAGTTGCTAACTTGCAAGTGAAATATTTAAACCCTGAGCAGGTATAGCAAACACAGCTACATTTGTTCTTTGTAACTTGCTATTATGAATGAAAATAACGTTTTAGTTTTTTGGGAACTAATAGTCCTGAGCCATCCTGTGAAATGGCAAACCAATTATCTCAACAAAACGTGGAGCATTTAATTTGTGTCATGCTCTCTGATTATTGAAGTTTACCCATGGATTTAAATGTTTATGCAAAGTACACTTGTGTACGTTTGTTTCACCAGTAGGGAAATGAGGTTGTATCTTTACCAGGGATCCTAGAAAATATTTTAATACCTTAAGTTTGGGATGCATAATCAGACTCTGTCGCTAAGAGGCTCAACAGCAAGTATGATGGAAACATATTTTGACCCAAAGGCAATTTAATTATATGCTACTTGGCAAGAGATGATGTCTGCATCCACGGAAACCAAAAATTGCCTTGTTACTACGTTGTCTTGCAATGTTGGACAGATAGGTAGAAATCGGACATTTCATGGTTCACCTTTCAATGTGGGTCTCTTGTCATTCTATTCGGGTGAGTCTAAACCACAAGCAGCAGTAAAGCAGGGTAAGGTTTATGGCTCTGGGAATGGAATTTGGGGATGGTAATAACCGCATTTCAGAGTGCTAAGCTGTGGTTCCCTACGACATCCTTCCCAAGGCAAAATATTTGATTCTTTGACAGGATTGGGCAGGTCTCTCTTCAGAGAAGCCTTCAGAAGTGGAAGAAAAATAGGTTTGTCCTTTCGGTTTCGAGAGATAAATGAAGCAGTGGCCCACGAGTCAGATGAACAAGCCTGAGAGTTTTGTTTCCAACAAATAACTTGGCAGTTTTTCTCTTGTTTTATTAAATTACATCCCCAAAGATAGACAGCCTTGTCCATATTTAATCAGGACATTTGTTTGCTTTATCCCTACTCTTTGGGGGCATGTAGAGTAATTGTCCTGGACGAACCCTGGGGATTTTGGTTCTTCAATCCAATCCTCAAAGTGCTGAGAGAGGGTCATTTCTTAAAGGGCCCTTGGAATGAAATGTTGCTACACTTTTCTTATTTCTTAAGAGCAAACCATGTGACTAATATAAAACCAGAACATTCTATGTGTGTTCACATTGGGTACTTGTCATTTTTGCTACAGAAGCTGGATGTTGGGTTGGGTTATTTTTTAATGTTTTGGCTCATTTACCAAATGAAATTCATTTATTATTTTTTTTCTGACACTGGCTTCTGATTTCAGTTCTACTTAGATGATACCCAATAGTGTAAGATAATGTTAATCTGTAAATGATTTATTTACAGCCATGTGTCAAAACGGGCATAAAGGATATTACTGCTCTGATACACTCTTTTCTAGAAATTGTAGATTCTCATTTGGATTGAAGTCCTGGACTTCTAACGTTCATATA
>RJWK010012722.1:0-40030 GCA_004363435.1 Platanista minor | reverse complement strand
AATAAATACCGCAAAAAAAAAAAAAAAAAAATCTCAGCTTAAGCACTGCAGAAGTGAACTCTAAAGTTTAATTGGTGTCCCCGGCTGGTGTTATAAAATACAAGTCCGGGACACATGGGAAAGAGGAATGACTTAATATGAATCATCTTAACATGAAACCAGCAAATAGAGTAAAGCAGATTGCTGAATTTATTCTGAATCAAAATGACTTGCCTCGACACCTGTACTGTATTCTGTGATTGATTTGGGGGGAAATATTTATTCTTCTCAAGAAGACAACTGTTTTCAGGGACAATTGAAGAGAAGGAACGAATAGCAGACATTGGGTCATTTGACAAGATTACTTGGAAGTATGTGGATTGCTGTGCTGGCCGTGTCCAGACATAATCACTAGCAGAAGCTCCATGGGACGAGTCCCCTTAACAAAACCAACTGTCATCTATGACGTCAACTCTGCAAAAGTGGGGTGGGGATGTCACAGGGATACCACAGCTACACTTTGGGGCCACTGCCCTCCACATGTTAGTTCAAACTTTTTAAAATTTAGTCTTATTTCCTGTTTTTACCACCTTTAGGGTAACCATTTTGATTCATGCCCTTGGGAGAGGGCATTTGCCAAGGGCTCAGGTCTTCAAGCCCTGCACTAGCCACCCCCAGGGACGGGGACTGGGTTGCATCCCAGTCCCATCGAGAAGTTTTAGCCTGACCGTTGCAATCCTGTGCCTTCTCTCCACCTCCTTCCTTCATCTGCATGAACCATAACTTCAGGGCCCGTGGGAAGTCCCCACCACGTGTCCACCCGCACTCACCCAGCCTCACGCACGTGAGCACTCTTCCTTGAATACTGATCCGGGGCCAAGACTAGCCCTGCATCTACTACAGAGGATATCACTTGGAAAGGAATTTCCAAGAACTACTCCCCACATGGCCATCGGACGATGCAGTGTACAACCCTCAGCCAAGTGATAGCTGTGTAACTGTAAATCTGGATGATTAAATGCTTAGAAAGATCCCTGGTTGTAACATAGCAGCTGCATACCTGACGTGACACAGTGTGCCATGCATATGTACATTTCACCCTTGTTTTCTGGGTAGAAAGCTATCAAACAATAGGAAAAGACAATGGATTTCTGGTGGGGTTGAAGCAGTAAGTATCACATGGTGGTTATGAATTCCCCTGGGGAACGGCCCCACCCTGAGAAGAGAAAGGCTGTGGGAGACTCTGTGGCATCAAACTAAATTGCATCTAGGTGGGACCACCACTCATCTCACCCTGGAATGGGGGACCCAACATTTGGGGTCAAACCATCTAACTGCATTCAGGTCATTAGGACACAAGGGTGACCACATGCACGGTGGACTAAACACAAACCACAAGACAAAAAAGGGGCTTTTGGAGAGGTGGATGCCGGTCGAGGCCCTGTGGGACAAGCTGAACTCACTTTTAATGAGGAGCGGCTGTCAGTGGAAAAAAATGTATTCACTAGAATAGGCAGATTCAAGGGAATTCTCTTCCAGGGGGAAGGCAAGCGATAAAGGTCAGCATGAAAGATAAGGAAGCTTTGGTGAAGTGGGTGGGCTAACCGCAGCAAATAATGTGCGATACTGTGAGATCCCAGTGCTGGGAAGGGGCTTGTTCCCCAGCGAGGTCTCTTGACTATTTTCCTTCCAAGAGAGGCTGAAGTAGCCATGGGGCAGTGACCCTCCATTCTAGACGCTGAGTATCAAGGGCACATCCATGGGACTCCTATGGACCTCCAAACCCACAGAAATCCTCTGGTAATTTACATCAATGCACTATGACTGCCCTCTCCCCAAGAACAGATCAGAATAAGATGTATTCTTTAGCACAGTTAGCAGGGATCAGAACTATTCTGAATACCACCCACGTCCTCACCATAGGAGGGAGGTGGGCCCAGCTACATACCAGCACACAATGGAAACCAGTCTGAGTACAAGCCTGAGGGCTGAGACAGGGTGCCTGGCGGTGTCCCCAGCTGACCTGGAACCCGGAAATAACAGAACCCTGGCCTGTCCTAATGATGCCTCTATAATAATATCTGACAAATGGGTGTGTTAGTTTCCTACAGCTGCCTCAACAAATTACTACAAACGTGGATGTCTTTAAACAACAGGAATGTATTCTCTCACAGTTCTGGAGGCGAGAAGTTTGAAATTAAAGTGTTGGCAGGGCCACGCCCTCTCTCCAAAGGCTCTAGGGAAGAATCTGCCTTCCTCTTCAAGCTTCTGGTGGTCCCAGGCTGTGCTTGACTTGCGGCTGCATCACTTGACAGGCTGCATCACTCTGTCTTCACACTGGTCTTCACGTGGCCCTCTTCTCTGAGCGTGTCTCCTCTCTTCTTATAAGGACATCGGTCATATTGGATTAGAGGCCTCTCTACCCCAGTATGACTTCATCTTACCTAATTCATGCACAATGAGCCTATTTCCAAATCAGGTCATGTTCACAAGTACCAGGAGTTAGAACTTCAATATATCTTTCTAGGGGACACAATTCAGCCCATAACAATGCACAAGGGCCAGTTCTGTTGGGAAGGCATAGCAAACACCCCTGTATTCGTTCTGTTACGAAGTTGAATTGTGCCATGACCATTATATGCGTGATCTGGTATAACACTGACGTTGTTGCTGAGATTCAACTACCTTAGGTAGATAAGTTTTATGATAATACTAATAATGATAATCAAATATATTGGGAGCCTGAGTTAAAACCTCCTTGGGATGCAATACTGATGGAGAATTACTGACCTGAGGAAGAACTGGATTTTGCGAGCCATCAGCTAATTTCTATGCTCAGTAGTTCTGCACAGTTTATCATAAGGTACAATTAGCTGTAGGTGAAGGGAGAAATTGAGGAATCAAATTAATACAAAATTATAAAAATGTGTGTAATGGCTTTATAGAATGGATTAGTTGTTTATTTAAATCTTTTCCTATACCACAGTGGCTTCTCCAAATATTAGGCATATTCATACGGATGCTGTTGCTATGTCTGTTATATAAACACTATACTAAATGTAGATGCTTGGACAAACATGGTCATTTTTGGAAAAGGGCCAGGGGCTGGCCTGTGCAGGGAAAGATTAACCTTGACCAAAGATAGGTTTGGTCCTTTGTGTTGAGTTCTTGGGAGGTAACTTCTAAGCTCTTGGAATATCCTGACTGATGAGTGCCTTTCTTGACCTGCGAGCCTTGGGCCAGATAGTCTGTTCTAACAATGAGATTCATGGGTGGGGGCTTTGGGTCACTTGGTATCGGCTTGACCTTGGAAGGAGCTAGAGACTAAGGTCAGCCATAGGGGTGGTCAGGCATGTCTGTGTGACCAGCCCCAGTAAAAACTCTAGACACCAAAGCTCAGGTGAACTTCCCTGATTGGCAATATTCCATATTTAATATCACACATTGTGGCTGGGAGAAATATGCACTGTCCTCCCAGCTCCACTGGGAGGGGACAGCTAGAAGCTTTCAGCTGGTCTCCACTGAGCACTGTGCTATGAGCCCTTTCCCATTACTGATTTCAATCTATGTCCTTCCCCTGTTTTAAACTGTAACCATGAGTATAACAGCTTTGCTGAGTTCTGTGAGTCCTTCTAGTGAATTATTGAACCTGAGGTTGGTCTTGGGAACTTCCCCAAATCAAATCGTACGTAGTCTTTCTCAACCAGTGTTTTTTCACTTAACAATAGAAAAATTATATTTCACTTTACTAACTAATTTCCATAATTTTAATGGCTGCATGATATTCCAGTATATGGCTATAGCCAAACTTACTATCTGTCTTACTATTTTACTTTACCTCTGTTATTGGACATTTAGATAGTAGATCTGAATTTTCCCTATGAAAATATTGCTGCAAAGGACACACATAAATAGATTCTTCTGTTTATCCATCATTACTTTATGATAAATTCCTAGAGGTGGGATTCTCCATCAACTGGAGAATTCATTCACATTGCCAGAGGGGTCCTGCCAAAGATTTTACCAAGTTACACTCCTCACATTCTCATCAACTCCAAGCATCAGCATTTTTCCATTGCCAGATAAAGAGATGGAAAGTGTTATCTGAATATTAATCTAATTTGATTTAATTTGCATCTTATTGATTACTAACAAGGGTGAATAGCTTTTCAGCTGTTTTTTATTAGTCCTTTGAGAACTCTCTGTGGAATATGATCATTTATGAGGCTCTTGATAATTTTTTTTTTCAGTTTGCACTAATTCACACTCCATAAGCAGTCTTTGGGGATGCCTGATTTCAGAAACAGTACATATCAGTGTGAGCTGCACTCACAAGGGATGATCCAGCAGGAAGGACACTTGGGCTGGGTATGTTTGAATAGTAGGACATTTTCATCAGGGAAACACGCAAGCGATGAGAGTGGGATGTGTTTTAGAAGGATAAAGCATCTTGGTGGAGGCAGAGGGCAGTTAGCTGGGACTGAATGGGAAAAGGTAGAGATGAGCAAAGGGGCCTCAGGGTGGAAAGACTTGAATTAAAGACTTCTAGGGGCTTCCCTGGTGGCGCAGGGGTTGGGAGTCCGCCTGCCGGTGCAGGGGACATGGGTTCGTGCCCCGGTCCGGGAGGATCCCACATGCCCGCTGAGCCTGCGCGTCCGGAGCCTGTGCTCTGCAACGGGTGAGGCCACAACAGTGAGAGGCCCGCGTACCGCAAAAAAAAAAAAAAAAAAAAAAAATACTGCTAATCCTGTGGTCAACAAGAAGCCATGACAGATTCTGAAGCAAGGGAGTGATTTACAACTACTGTTAACTTTCTTGCTTGATCAAAGATTTGAATTCCCAGCATGCACGGTGTTGTTAAAAAATCTGTTTTAATTTTCAGATTAATCTTCTGACCACCCGATCTTGCAACTCCTCATCTGTTCACCTCTGCTCCTCAAACACATCCATTTCCCAGAACCTACAGCTCAACACCACCACCACCGCGTGCACTGCACACACGCACACACACACACACACACACACACACCCCAACCCCACGCCCTCTGCCACTCAGTGATTGCTTGAATGCCCTTGTTCCACCTCTTCACCTGATAAATCCCTACCAAATCCTTGGGACCACAGCTCTTTGTTCATTTCCTTAGAATCTCACTGACCAAGCTGGACTATAATGTGTCTGTTTCCTTATCAGTCTACCTGCTGACCAAAGATGAAAGCCAGTTCTCTTTTGTGGTTGTCATGGTCATCAGCAACTAACCTTACCCTCCAAGCCTTGAGTGGTCTATTTTAAGGATCTCCAGGCAACCTCTCCCACCTGAGAATTTCTCCCACACACATTTGCCTAGAAGCCAGAAATACTCTTTCTGAGTCTCAGAGGGTTTTCATTCCTCCAGCTTCTCCTAATAAATTGAAAATGCCCTTACCTGCAAATCTCTCATCAGCCAGTATTTTGATTATTGGCTACTGTCTGAGTAGGGGTTAGGCAATGGTTCTGATTTACCCGAACGCAAATGAGTGGAGCTGGGGGCCAAGAAGGCTAAAGGACTCCTCAAGAGGAAGAGGATGTGTCCACTAGAACTTGACCTGCACCACTGCTTCCCAGGCGGCAGACTCTGGGGGGAGAGAAAAAGATGCAACCTCTGGCATCAAACTTCCATTTGGAAAATCATTGCAGAAGTGGCTCGATAGTGAGTCTTGGTTCCTGGGTTTCAGTTCTCTGTACTTCATGTTAAACTTCTCCACCCTCTTTGCACTAACCAGGATCGGGAAAAGAGAGGAAATGACATCCTTTGGAAAGTTACTTGGGAGAAGATCTCAAGATGTATTTATTCACAATATCAGGCACCCCAGGGAATCTATGGGACCTTTTTTTTTTTTTTTTTTTGCGGTATGTGGGCCTCTCACTGCTGTGGCCTCTCCCGTTGCGGAGCACAGGCTCCGGACGCACAGGCTCAGCGGCCATGGCTCACGGGCCCAGCCGCTCCACCGCACGTGGGATCTTCCCGGACCGGGGCATGAACCCGTGTTCATCGGGTTCATCGGCAGGCGGACTCTCAACCACTGCGCCACCAGGGAAGCCCTTATGGGACCATTTTTTAAATAACTTCTTTAATAATATCTTATATAACTCAGTTCTTAATTTACTCCTATCCTCTGTTTTACTGCCGCCTCTTTGTTCTTTCTGCATAAACTCTTGCAGCGTCTCAGAGGCCAGATGGAGCAGCACTTAGGACTCAGAGGTGAAGGATGCCTTCCTTCCATAGATGCTCATAACCGGCCCCTCCTACCCCGTGGTATTGCCTGTCTCTCACGATTCTTTGTGTGGCTGCAGGTGTTGCGCTGTAATGCAGATTCCCTGTTATCCTCATGAAAACACATGCACAGTCAGTTTAATCTATTAACCACGCTTGTCAGAAGCAGGTGGGCCTTTTTGCTGCTCTCCCTGGGTTACAGGGAAAGCTAGAAATATGAAAAAATGTGCTTGTAATCATATTTGCTTGGACTCCGATTCACGTCTATCCTGAAAAGCTGGAAGAATAAACTGTGAACAGCAACCACAGTTGAAAAACCAATATTGTGCCAATGGCAGAGATCTAGGGTTCTAGTTTTTCTTCCTAAGACCTCTGGGGGGTGGGGTGGGACTGAAGCTGCTGAGAAATGGGATCGCAGGTGGGGTAAGTAAGTCACTTCTAGGAAACAAGCCAAGTTGCTTTGTGGTTTAAAACAAAAACCTCGATTCAATGAATAAGAGCCTCGGGGGTGCTCTTCGTGCAAAGTCTATCTCCATGGCAAGTGTGCTATTCAATCAATTCTGCAGACATTCATTAACAGCCTGCTGTGTGCCAAGCACAGTGCTGGGCCCTGAAGATGAAAACAAATTGAGTCTCTTCTCTCCAAAACCCATCCCGTCAGGCAGTCAGGGCATACACACAAGTAGCTCTAATACTCCGGTGTCTGTAGTAGGTGCTAATTTAAAGGTTCAAACAGCAGTGTGGTGAGGAAAGAAAACAAGGAACGAATCATCAGAGAGGCAGGGCAGTTGAGGAGTAAGAATTTGAGCCCAGAACCGGCTGATTGACTCAACCCTTGGAACCACTTGGCTTCATCTCTCTAACCCTCAACTTTCTCACCTGCAATACAAAGATGACAATAACCTCTTCATCGTGCTGTTCTTGGAAGGATTTTAAAAACAATTATGTGCCCTTCCTGGCATGGTGCCCGGCACGTAGCATGTGCTCAGGAAATGTTCATTATCATCAGGGCAGCTCTCAATATATTTTTTCACATTATTATAATATCAAACTTTTCTATGACCATTGAATGTTTATTCTAAAACTTTCCTTAATCACGGACGAACCTTGAAAACATTTTAAGTGAAATAAGCCAGACACAAAAGGACAGATATCATATGATTCCATTATATTCAGTATCTAGCATAGGCAAATTCACAGAGAGAGAAAGTATAGAATAGAGGTTCCCAGGGGGCGGGTGGAGGGAGCGGGGAGTTATTTGCTTCACGAGCACAGTTTCTGCTTGGGCTGATGAAGGTCTGAAAGCAGTGCTGATGGCTGCACAACAATGTGAATGTACTAAATGCGGCTGAGTTATACACTTACAGATGGTTAAAATGGTAAGTTTTTATGCTGTATTTATTCTACCACAGAAAGAATACATTTCTCTGTGGCTTCCCATCATAGAGGGATAACACGGACTAGGAACTGTTTCTAGAGAAACTTATTTTTAGAGAATAAAGTTTCTCCCCGGAACCACAAACTGAGTTCCTGTAACAGCCACTATGGGATTGTGGGTCTGGAGAGCTCTCCATGGCCCCGCAAGACCAGCTGCTTGGCTCTCTTCCCTCCCCAGAGCCCCAGTCCGAACTGATCCACAAACTGGAACTCGGCGTCCCACACTGTTAACGCGCAGCAGAGTCGCTCAGGTGAAGCCAATAACCCTCCCACGAGGCCCTTTCCCAAGGACGCGGCAGAGCTGAGAAGCATTTACCCAGGAGTCTGTGCTTCCCGGGCCCGGGGGCGGGGCGTGCGCGTGCGCGTCCTCGGTGGGACAGGGAAGGAGAGAGCGGAGGATGCGCCTTCAGGCACGTCTGCTGGGACTGCTGGTCTAGTCCGTCGTCCAGGGCGGTGTCCGTCTGAAAGGTGAGCACACCTCCCAATCCTAGTTTGCGGTAACTTCTCTACAAAGGCATTTCTCGGGCGCAAAATAGCTGGGCCAACGGGAAAGCCCATCAGAAGGGGTGGACTGGTTTCCTTCTGTTATTCCTGTGAGGCTAAATGACTCAGGATATCAGAAAAGGTACTTTTCCCGTTTTTCTGAAAAATCCAGGAAGAGGTGTGCGGTTGTTTGCAGTGCGAGGTTGTATATTTGGTTGATATTAATCTGGGGCTGTGAGAAACGCCCTCAGGTGGATCCAGAAATTCCCAGGTGGCAGGTCAGGTGCCTGGGTTCCCGCACACGCCGCCCCTCTGAAGCGCTGTGACCCCATGTGGCCCCCGGACCCCAAACCCCTCACTCTGAAGACCGCCTCTAGCACCCCTTCCGGCTCTACAATTCTGCAGTAAAAGTCTGTGAGCTTAGTATCAAAAGAAATAGAAATGATTACATGTTCGAGGCTGAGCACCATTTTACAGATTGGTGGATTCATCACTCAAAGCGGCTTTGTCCTAAATCGCTCGCTGCCGGTGTACCGACATCAGATAACAGCAGCTACCTGGCTTCTGAAGGCCTCCTGGTCCTGGCTACGAAGCTCAGGTGTTCTGCTTGAGACCCAATTATAACGCTGAATTGGCACATATTCCTTTTTATCAACATGCTGGTGAAAAATAAATATGTAGTGATAACTTTAGAACTTTCTCTGGCTAGATTAGCAACTAGTAATTCTGGTTTCATTTCACTCGAATCGTATCCTCCAGTTTTGATTACGATACCTGTTTCAAACTGCCTGAATACCTCCTAGAAACTGTACCTCTCCCAGGATGGCACAGGAATTTCAGCCTTCAGACTCACTTTCCTTCTGGGGCAGGGATAAGGGCCCTTCAGGGAAGTCAAAGATCCATCACTGGGGCTGGGGTTTTGGTTCCTCCAAAGTTCCCGGCAGGCAGGGTAACAAGGGGAAGGACCAAGACCTTGACGCCCTTAGAGGCAAACAGCACCTTTAATGAAATGACTGGCCAGGATGTGATGGACCCTGTCCACCCCAGGAAGGACTTACACGACAGTCAGAGACAGGATGCTGGTGTATTTCTTCCGGTAACGTTTGGGATAGGCCTTCTACTTGATGTGCCTTCAGTAACGGGGAGTTTCACGTTCATGATTTGGTGTGAACTTGAGCCCACCGCAGAGACAGTGGGAAATGGTCGGTGTGGAGGGCTCTTCCTGAGGCCGATGAAACATAAGTCCTGCCCCACCTGCCGTTACCCAAGAGGTGATGGTCATCAGCAGAAAACCCTTGACCAAGTCATTGTCAGGGACTGAGGGAAGGAGCAAGGACTCTTCTGGCTGTGACGTGACGTAAGAGAGAACGATTCTGGGCAGCCAGGGGCCACCCGTAGGGTGAGATCAACGGCCACTTCACTTTGTTCCAGAAACATCAACATCTGGGTGTAACAGGTGTGAATTTTTTTTTTTTTTTTTTTTTTTTTTGCGGTACGCCGGCCTCTCGCTGTTGTGGCCTCTCCCGTTGCGGAGCGCAGGCTCAGCAGCCATGGCTCACGGGACCAGCTGCTTGTGGGATCTTCCCAGACCGGGGCACGAACCCGTGTCCCCTGCATCGGCAGGCAGACTCTCAACCACTGCGCCACCAGGGAAGCCCAGCAGGTGTGAATTTGCACTGGCCGTAGATTCAGGTGTGCAAGACATACAACCAAACTTCATTGCCGTCAGGAGCTCTCCATGCTGCCTGGGAGCAGAAAATGTCACGGGTCACTTTGATTCAGGGTTCTTTCTCCCCAAGGCGGAGTCTAAATTCTGGGAGTGTTTCCATGGCGTCCTCTGTTTCCCTCTGGCCTCTCTTGGTGATGTACGATGTCCCATCAGGTCCCAGTCGTCAGCTTGTCTCCAAGCCAGCACTGGCTGGGTAGAAACCTTGTTCTTATCAGATCCCAGGCTGGACAGAATCCCCTCCTCTCTGCCACGACAGTCCCTTGGGCCCACCGATCTCTCCTAGCTGACCATGTGCCCGTACTCGTGGGCACAAGGAAGTCTTGACTGTTCCTCCCCTCTCTGAGTGTTCCAGACACAGGAAAAGAAAAGCAAAGGCCCTGGGGCAGGACCAGCATACTTAGGGAAACTGGGGTAACTGGAGAAGTGAGCGAGGAAACGGGGCCGTGAGGAAGCCAGGAGCCAAGTCACACTGGGCCTCTTAGGCCATGGTGAAGAGTTTGTGCAAATGTTTGCAGAAAGCCATTAGAGGATTTTGAACAAGGGAGTGACATATTTACCTTTTCAGGTGGGACAGAAGTAGACGAAATGATACTAGTTAGAGGACTGTTTAATAGTTGTGGTGAGAAATGAAGATGGCTTGAAGTAAAGTATTAATAGTAGAGGTTGTAAAAGTAGCTGGATATGGGGTGTATTTTGTCAGTAGAGACAACAGAACTTGCTGCCGGATTTAAGGTGTGAAAAAGGGAGGAGAATCTAAGGTTAATCCTGGGTTTTGAGTGGTGGTATCACTCATTGGGCTGGGACAGATGGGGGGTGGGTGGAGGGAGGGAGGGGTGGGAACCAAGAGGTCTGTGGCCCTTCTCCCATGTGAGATGCTGATTAGGCATCTTAGTGGAGAGATACAGGAGACAACTGAGATGCCCGTTAACAAAGCCTAGTAAAATAACTTACAAAAGAGAGAAATTAAGGAGTGCTTGAGTGCAAAATATTCTGGATTCATGGGGAAGACGAAGCCAGTTCAAACTACTGCGGCCAGTGGAGCTGAGGGCAATTTTCCTCTCCGCTGGGGCCTATCTCCAGGGAGGTGAAGGGACCCAGAGAACTTAATTGGCTGGTTCTGCTTTTCAGCAGGCAGAGCTGGGATGCACACTCCTGCCTGCATATTGGCATACCTTGCCCTGCTGGAAGCTGGGCCCTATGCCCCCCTTCCCTACCCCAAGCAGCTAGTTGGAGGCCTGATCCAAATGGACAGGAGCCCAGGACCGAGGCAATTTGTGCTTCTAAACATCAGGTTGAACCCTGCCTTGGATACCGAAGGTGGACTCAGTCTCAAGGTCATCACATCCCTCTGGGCAGCCAGCTTCGCCACCCAGATACCCTCTGCCCCCTGCCGGAGCACTGAGGCAGCAACGCCAGGCAGAGTCTGACATTCCAAGGCTGCACGATCTCTTTAAACATTTGGTGCAATTAAAACAGAGATTTGATTTCTGAGAACTTGATTTTCACATAATGTGTTGTCACAGATGCTGTGGGAATTGGGACCCACCTGTGGCAGAATAAGTTGGTGTGTGTTTATTGAAAAGTAATGGGAGAAAGCTAGCTGATTGCAGGCTTTCTTGGAAAACTGTGTCCTAGTCATTTGAACAAATGACTGGCATCTAGATGACAGCAAACATGTTTCTGATAATTAACTGGAAATATCAGAAGCCCTCGCGTACTTGGGTTTCCAACCCCACTGCACGCATGCAGCTGCTAGGCTAGCAAACAGAAGTAGACCGTCTCCAGAGAATGTTCTAATCTTGCTTCCAGTTGGTTAACTGATGAATTCCTCTGACTCTCACCGAGAAAAACTGTCTGTCCCCTGCCCGTGACTCGCCTGTCTCTGTAGGGTGAGGCGCCCTGCTCTGCTCCGTCCACAGGGGGTGTGAGGGTAGGGGCACAGTTCTCCTGGGGTGACTGGCTGTGCCCAGAGAGCACTGAGAGGTCTTTCCTGCTTCCAGGGGCTTCTTGAGGCAAATGGCAACCCGAGCGTCTCCCACAGAAGCTGTTATCAGGACACGAGTTAGAGCAGGTCCTTGTTTGTGATTGTGACCTTCAACCACCTTGATCACTCAAGCTGAGCTTCCCCTGGACCGAGGGTATCCTTTCTAAGAGGCTTATTTCCATCTACCATCATCTGGGCTAAGTTAGATAGTATTATCTAACTTAGAGATAATAGTCATAAGAGGTTATAAACTCCTATGAAAATTTATATGGTTGTAAATTTTGGTTCCCTCCTCTTCCACAGCTATTGTCTCCAGAATGTTGGTGTTTTTTTTTTTTAACAAGTCCGAGAGGGTTTTCACTGCCTACCCTCCTCCTTGATCTTTTTTTTTTTTTGGTATAAATTTATTTCATGTATTTATTTATTTATTTATCTTTGTCTGTGTTGGGTCTTTGCTACCCCGCGCGGGCTTTCTCTAGTTGCGGCGAGCAGGGACCACTCCTCATTGCGGTGCGCGGGCCTCCCACTGCGGGGGCCTCTCGAGCTCCAGGCGCACAGGCTTCAGTAGTCGTGGCCCTCGGGCTCTAGAGCGCAGGCTCAGGAGTTGCGGCGCACGGGCCCGGCTGCCCCGCGGCACGTGAGATCCTCCGGGACCAGGGCTCGAACCCATGTCCCCTGCGTTGGCAGGCAGACTCCCAACCACGGTGCCACCAGGGAAGCCCCAGAATGCTTTGGAAAACTTATTTGCAGTTGTACCTTTTCTCTTTCTTTGGCCCAAATCCTTTTCAATGAGAAGCCGCAGGGCCCTGACAGCTAAGTCACCCTTTGTCAGTTAGATGAGCACCCAAACTTGCCTTTGTCTGGGGCCACCAAGCATATCAGATTTTTTGTGAAAGGAGCCCCCAGCCATTCTTTCCAGCCTCCCCACCGCATTAGTCTGCTGGGGCCACCATAATGAAATGCCACAGACCAGGCGGTAAACAACAGAGATTTATTTCTGACAGTACTGGGTGGAAGGCTGCAAGTACAAAATCAAGGTATTGGCAGGGTCGGTTCCTTCTGAGGCTTCTTTCCTTCCCTTGAAGATGGCTGTCTTCCCTCTGTGCATGTCTGGGTCTTCATCTTGTCTTCTTAGAAAGATTAGGATCCTATTGGATTAGGACCCACCCTAATGACCTCATTTTAACTTGACTACTTCTGTAAAGCCCCTGTCTCCAAATAGTCACATTCTGAGGGACTGGGGGTTAGGACGTCAACATATGAATTTGGGGGAGCACAATTCATCCCATACACCCACCTTATAGAAAAGAAAGTGCTCCTTTGAAAGACCCTCGCTCCAAGCAGCTTCTCCACATGAAGCCCCATTTCCAGCTCCAGACTACACAGCACTTGCAGAGAGTGGGTCAGCATGGGTGGTAACACATCCCAGAGAGTCAAAGTGCTACAAGAACCCCCCATGTGTCTCAGCAGGTGCTCCCTTGAAGAGTGTAGCGCAGAGCAGCTGATTCTTTCAAACACTAAGTAAGAGTGTAGATATTCCAAGAGCTTTCCTATAGAAGACATCTCACACTACAGGGTGCCAGTGGTATTTATGACTTCCAAAATGCTCTGTGGACTCTAGAACTCTCTCTCCCCTTCATCTTTCCTTCCATGGCTGTAAAACCTGGTTTTCCACCATTGGAACTGGATGAAAGAGGACTCCTGTGGAAAGAGGAAGGCAGCCAATGTGACACCACAGGGCTGAGTGATTGCCCTTTTCATCCCTGATAAAAGAGAGGATGCTGAGAGAGCGGGCACTATAAACCAGAGCTGTCTCTTCATGCAACAGTTTATTCACCCAAATGTTGATACCTGTTATTAAAAGGTGAAGATATGAATCAGAAATGAATGTGTTTCTCACATTCTCAAGGAACTATGTGTTTTGACTACCCTTGGTTAGCTATGTGGTAGGTGATAATTACTCAGCCTCTGGGCCTGTTTTCTTGTCTGACAAATGGGAAGAATTCAGTCAATCAATACACATAAAGTGATTTTCAAAATCCTTAGCAAGGAGTAATGGTTCAGCAAATATTATTTCTATTAAAATAAACTTCAGGTATGAGAGTTTAAAGACAAGGATATTTTCTTTAGGTGGACTAATCAGGAAAGGTTTCATGAAAAGAGAAGTTTGGTGGCTTTTCTTTGTTTGTTTTTTAGTGGATCCTGGAAGGATTTTTAGGATTTAGCCAGGCAAATATGAGGAAAGGGCATTCTAAGTAGGCTGAACTGCCTAAGTGATAACGTGGGGGAAGGAAACAGAGCTGTCTGGATTGGCAAGAGCAGAGAATTGCCCCCAAGTGGGGTTTCTGACTTCTTAAAGTGGTCCTTATATAAGTGAAACCGGAGGGAAAGAAATCAGACTCTCACTGTATACTGACCACATTCCAGGCACTGTGCCTTTAATACCTCATCTCCTCCGACTCTCACAGCCCCCATATTAGGATGCACCCCACTGCCAAGATAACGCTTCTAGCAAGAGGGGGAACCAGAATTTGAACCCACTTGTTCTGACTGACAGAGCCTGTGTGTTCGAACAGAATCCTCAAAAAGGCTAATTGCTAGAAAGACTAGTCACAGGATAAATCACGCAGCTGTACAGATGAAAATTGGGCAGAATGTACGTCAACGCTGACTGCGCGGGACCCAGAGCCAGGCAAGGTCAGGGGCAAATCAGTAACAACAGTTTCAGGAAGAAGTGCTGCAGTGGAGAAGCAGCAATGGAAGTGAAGATGCAAAGCCTCACCCCCTCCTTCAACCCCGTCCCACCCAAACACAGGAAAATGCACCCTCTCTGCACATTTGATGCTATAGTTCATGTTGGGCAGGGTGCACTGATTCTAAAACTACAGCTGTAATTATTTCAAGCTCAGAGCTACATAACGACTATTCATCACAGGGAGGACGGAAGGAGATTATGGCTCCACCAATTTCAGAAAGCCTAAGTTTAAACACTGCAGGTTCCTGTCCTCAGGCTCTTAGTTTTATAACAGGTACAACTTTGGCCATTTCACTGGGAGTAGATTACAATGAGGCAAAGCCGTGTCCCTCAAATACTTCACCTTTCCTCTAGAAGCTTCCAGGTGGAGCAAGGTCTGATGAGGCTGAAATCCTGCCTCAGCCAGAGCCTTGCTGGCTCATCTTGGGCAAAGCATTTCAATGGCCTCAAGTTGGACATCTTAGCAAGTCTGTTTATTTCCACATTTAAAACGTATTCTAAAATTACAAACATTTTTAACAATGGAGTTGTCTCTCGTGTATCCTGAGATCAGAAGCCCCACCGGGTTCCTCTGAGTCAGCCCATGTCCCAGAAATACTGGGGCGTCCTACACAGCAGCTCCCGCTACTCTGTCCCATGAGTGATGCTGTCACTCCCCCCACCATGTTTGTGTGTGTGTGTGTGTGTGTTTCTTGGCCAGACCAGAAAAAAGAAAAAAAAAAAAAAAGAAAAACCATCACTCTGCAGCCTTTCTAAGCCCCAAAACACTCATGCCAACCCCACACTGAAGGTCAAAATCTTTGCTGTTGTTCAACTATGTTTAACACCAATCCACAAAATTTAATTTAACGATTTATAATCATGTTCAACAAGAATATGCATTTTAAGTGTGCCCCCCAAATTACATTTTTCACTTTTATTAGTCCTCCCAAATTCTTCCACTATCTGCTAGTCAATCTTAAATTCTCAACAGTGAAACCAACAAGAAAGAGTTGGAGGAAGAGGGAAGCAACCCTGAACCAGGAGGCGGCCCTGCAGTAGTCAGGCTGGTGTTTTCCTGTTAAAGGGGCAGTGGCACAGCATACCAGCATTGGAGCTCTCTGTGACTGAAATGGAACAAGACAGGGGCAGGGCCACCCCACCACCGTGCCTGAATACAGACAAAAATAGGGCCATTGTCCAAACCACAAAAACCCTCCCTATCCTGGTGAGTATGGGTGGCCACTGCTCTCACCAGTTCAGCACCAGCCCAGATTCAGCCTGCCCATCTTCCAGTTCCGTCTGCTAAAACACCTAGTCATGCCTGCTTCCTGACATCATCCAGTCCAAAGCGAAGCCCCACTGCCTTGAACCAGCCCCCAAATCACCAAACACAAGCCCAAATCCTGTAACAAGTTGTTCGTAGCATTCTCTGGCTGAGACAGTCAGCAGTCCTCTGTGGTACAAGTTCGCCCTCTTTGCAACAAACAGTAAGCCCAACGTGTTGAGCTACAGGTATGTCCCTGCAGTTTCCTGCTCCTGTTTGGGTGTGAAGGAGGTTACACTGTCCTTCCACATTAAATGCAGTTACTCAACTTACACGGAAGGGCCTCAAATCCAGCTTGTGACGTATTCCATGTAAGTCATCGCATCTGCATTCTCCTCAACTGCTAGTTCAGTCATTCGGTCAACAGACATTCATTTGTGCCTGCTGTCGGGGGCTTCCCTCTTCTGCATCCCTGGCACCCAATTCTGGAGATGGCAAGACCCCCCCCCAGGTTCCGACTCCCCATGGTCTCTGTAGATAACAAAGTATCAGAACTGAAAGGGACCTTCCTTTTTTTTTTTTTTTTTTTTTTTTTAGGTATTTTTATTTAATTAGTTGTGGCAAGTGGGCTCCTTAGTTGTGGCTCGCCAGCTTCTTAGTTGTAGCACGTGGACTCCTTAGTTGTGGCATGAGGGCTCCTTAGTTGTGGCTTGCAGGCTCCTTAGTTGTGGTTCACCAACTCCCTAGTTGTGGCATGCGAACTCTTAATTACAGCATGCGTGTGGGATCGAACCTGGGCCCCCTGCATTGGGAGCACAGAGTCTTAACCACCGCGCCACTGGAGAAGTTCCGGGACCTTCCTTTTACAAATGGTTGCACTGACACCCAGAGAAGTTAAGCCTTTCATTCTCTCATGGGCTTTCTTTCTATTTGCAACAAATGAGCATCTTGGGCTGGGTCCCCACAAACAGACCCTGGGATGAGCACTTGACTGCACATGACGATGTATTAAGGACCTGCTCCCAGGAGAGCTGCATAAAGAAGAGGGGGGAGCAGACAGGGAAGGGATGAATAAGCCAGTCAAGGGTGTGATTGCTTACAAAGCCTGCAGAGGGTATTTTTAATCTGGCTGTTCCCAGCTGGAGCAATTTGGCAATGGCTGGAGACATTTTGATTGTCCCAATTAGGCAAGTGGGTGCTACTGACGTCTGGTGGGCAGAGACCAGATGCTGCTGAACATCCCACAATGCACAGGGCAGCCCCACAACTAAGTCTTACCCAGACGGAAATGTCCATGGGGCTGCCTGCAGTTGGGAAGTTCTGGCCAACGATGATGACAAAAGAGTTCAACGATTTGCGACCACAGGCCTGAGCCCCCCACCAGCCAGGCCAGAGGGCAAACACTGAGCTCCTTGCCGGGGAGAGACTGAGGGACAAACCCCAAACTTACATGGAATATTCAGAATCAGCTGAGGCATTTGACTATTTTGCAAATTCAGCCAACACTGTTTTAAATAGTGTGATTGCATTACTCTGTGGCAAATTCTCACCTTTTTGTACATTCCAAGTTTGACCTTCAAGTGAAGCCAGCATGGTGCAGTAGAAAGGGCACAGACCTTGGAGCTGACTTTGAACTTCAGATTCATCACTGACTTAATAGTATGTCTTCAGAGAGCTTACTTAAGCTTTCCACGTCTTGGTTTCCTCACCTGGGAGATGGGGGTAATCATGCTAGCCTTTACAGGGTAGTTGTGAGAGTTAAAATAAAGCAAGCAGTAAGTGAAGAGAGTCTGGAAGGTGGTAGGCACCTCATTACCGAGAGCTGTTTCTGATATTATTTTTCTGTTATGAATTGGTCAAATAAAACTGTTGCTCTCCGGAGTCCTACAACCACCGACCGGGTCATTAGACTTTAGTGCCCAGGCAGGGGAGGACCACCCCCAATGAGGGCATATGAACTTCAGCTTACCAAGGAGACTGGCATTCCCAAAACCTAGTGTTGTACCACTCAGATTTCTGGTAGAAAAGAAAAGGGACACACACACGACAAGGACCCGGGCACCTCACAGCTCTGTGTGGGCTCTTGGGAAGCCTCAAAAGAGGGAAGCCCTGGGACAGCTGAATCAGAAAAGAGATGATCTCGTCTTCATGAAAGCTGAGTTAAACACGACAGTTAAACTTCGGCTCTTTGGGGTAGAGCAGCAAATTTAAAGTCTTTCTGGCCACAAGAGGTCGAGAGACTTCACGCAGGAAGGCTCTGTTCCCAGCTCTAGTTACAGAACAAAACTATTCCATTTTTGTGTGGTTTCGTCTCAAGAGAACCAAACTGGTGTGATTGACTCGGGTCCTGAAGCTGATGGCCGCGTGGCAGCCAGGAGAGGCAGAGCTGTGTGTCCAGCATCCCGCGCTTGTAATGACTCATCCTGGCCCCTCCTTCCCCCTAGGCAGGGGGCCTGCTCCAATCCCCCCACCCCAGAACCCACCCACACACCCCCCTGCCTCATCTCTGCAGCTTCAGAGCACTTTCAAAGGGAACTGAAAGCCAGCAACACGTGGCTTTGCAAACATAACATTTCTGGAGCTCACATGCTCTGGGACATTTGAGATGACAGATGTGATCCACATGGTCTGTGACAGATATGGCCCCGGAAAATGTCAGTGTTAATATTTAATATTATTTGAATAACTGCCCTGTTTGTCTCACTCAGCGTGGCAGGCACCAAGGGCGGCTGGCTGTGTGTCTCCCCGGATGTGGGCGGGAACGCGGCTTGTAGGAAACGCTCAGTCACCATCATGTGCAGAAATTCAGATGTGGGACCCAGACTTGCTCTGAGATGTTATGTTCAACTTGTTCAAAGTGACAAAGGGAGAGCCCAAAGCACCGACTACACAGAAGCCACTTTGTTCAAAGGTAGTTACAAGTGCTGTAGAAGCATACCGATGGGCCCCTGGATGACAACGGCTAAGGGAAGGTGTAACATTAGGGAAATAGTAAATGAAGATCTTTATTAAAATATGGCCATTACTTCTCATTCCAGGCCTCAAGGGCAGGAGCAGAGAGCACCTTCTCTGTCTTTCTGTGCCCCTTCCCCTCCCCACCCTCTCTCCCCTGACCACCTCCGCTGTGCAGAAACCCAGGGCCTGCATTGTAGACCCTCAGCTGCCATCTAAAGCACCGCTCGGTTCTCGAATCCTGAGACCTACATATTCCTCTTGAAATCCTTTCCGAGATTCACCCGCATGGGGTTACAGCCGCATTCCAAGGGCTGCATATTTAGATGGTTCTTTGAGAGGCTGGGCCGATGCAATTGTCCAGAACAACCTTCTAGGAGAGGGCTCGGTTCTGTTGATGGGGAGGAGAGAGCTGGCGTGGTTCAAGGTGCCTGGACCAAAGGAGGACTGAGCCAAATGCCCACCTTGGGGGACACCTGCCCTGAGCACGCCCCAGAGGCACAGAGCTGGGGAAGGACGCGTGGACGTGATCCTCAGCCGTCGCAAGGGCATCGTGACCCTCGGGAGGCTCTCACGTTCCGCGGTGCCCTCCCACCCCGTGTCCCCCTACCCGGGGCCAGGACCAGGTGAGGCAGCAAACCTGGGACTGGGGCACAGACCCCCAAGGAGGTGCTGGCTCGCAGGGCTGGGCCAGCGCCAGGCCGGTGCCTGAGCCCAGGGCCTGCTCGGGCTGCCCCCTGGGTGCCTTGCTTGCCTCTCCCTCCGGCCCGGGGAATAGCAGGCCCTTTCTTCAGTCCCTCCCTTTGGATTGGATAACATCATTTCAGAGTTCTGGGAAAACAATGTGTCCCAGAAGGCACTTCCGCGTAGGACGCCGTTCAACAGCGGTCGGTGGTCCAATTACATATTGCAAAATGAGCGTCTCCTCGACCCAATTCAAGAATCACTTTTTGAATGTGTCTTCATCAAAGGCTTGTTTATAGCCTGCTGGAGGATGCCAGAATACGAGTGCAGAGGGCTCCTCTCCCCCACCCAGGGCTCAGGTTTAGGAATGGAGGCTGGCGGGGGTAAGGCCAGGGGGGCTGCACAAGAGTGCCTCATGCAGGGGGCACCCGCCAGCCAGGGTCTGCGTGCCGGGCCGGGGGCGGCAGCCGCACCAGCTCTCCCCTTCTGGTCCCACCAGCCCCAGCCAAGTGCGCACGCAGATCGCTTAACCACCCAGCTGCGGTCTCAGTGCCCTTGTGGAAAGTGGAAGTAAGGACACTGCCCCAATGGAGTGTGTGTGAGTCTGGGCTCTCCTGAGGAACAGAACCGACAGGAAGTACAGTTGACCTTTGAACAACATGGGAGTCAGGGGTGTCAACCCTCCGGGCAGTGGAGAATCGTTATATAACTTATAGTCGGCCCACCCCATCCTGGATCCTCCGTATCCACAGGTGCGCATCCATGGATTCAACCAATCACAGGTGGAGTAGTGCTGCAGTATTTACTGCTGAAAAATATCTGCCTATGAGCGGACTTGCACAGTTCAAACCTGTGTTGTCAAGGGTCATCTGCAAATAGATATAAAGAGTTTTATTATACAGAATTGGTTCACACGGTTAGAGAGGCTGACAAGTCCCAAGATGTGCAGTTGGCAAGTTGGAGACCCCGGAGAGCTGGTGGTGTAGTTCCAACCCACATCTGAGTTCAAAGGCAAGACCCAGCTTAAAGACAGTCAAGCAGAGAGAGCGGCTTCTCCCTTACTGAGACCTTTTGTTCTATTTAGGCCTTCAACAGATTGGATGATTTCCACCCATACTGGGGAGAGCAATCTGCTTTCCTCACTCTACAGATTGAAATGTTCATCTGAAAGACCCTCACAGACACTCCCAGAAACGTCTTTGATGAAATATGTGGGCACCCACAAAATTAACCATCACAGAGTGGTTGAGAGCATCAACGGCTGTCACGTACAAAATGCTTTAAAGCCAATCAAACCCCACTACTCCTGGGCCGTGGGTGCCCTACAGTGAGCCTGCACCCGGGAGGCCTAGCTTACACAGAGCCCCTTCACACATTCTGCAGGTCTAGGCTGATGGCAATGTAAAATAGATAGATTTTATCCTTTTTGCAAGGCTTTTTTCTAGTCATTTTTATTAAACCTTTGGTTATGCTAAAGTTCTCTATTCTGGAACGTAGGCCAAGATACCATCTCAACTGAGCACAAACTTATCTGTTTGATTATTTTAGTTTTAGTATAGATTTTAATACATTATATGATGATGCTCCCAAAGAGCTCAGAACTTCCAAGTTGTTCTGGCATCTAGACAGATTTGAAACTTTCTGGAAAAGAGCATTTTCTTTCACGGGCACATGGCCTCCTTTGGCGGAGGAAGGGAGCCAGGCTCCCCACTACTTGTCTTAAGAGGGCAGAGAGCAGGCCTCTAGACGGCCAGCTGCTCAGGGCCTCTGGCCACTCGGGTTTTCACTGGAATTAGGGGTCTGATCTATCACTGGGTCCTGCAGCCCAAGTGTCTTAACTGCTACCAGAGTCTGAAGACAGATCAGCAAGGCTTTGGGGGGATTCTTTAGACAAGTAAGATGTGAGGAAAGTGGGGAAGGGGTGCCCACTTTTCCTGGGCAGACGTTGGAAGGACATTTGAGTTAAATTGAGATTTCACTCCATCTGAAATAGTCAGTATGCAATAAATCATGTTTGATTTAGATTTTACTTAAACGGCATGAAGGTGGTAGGCAAGAGAATTGAAAACAGAGCAAAGTAGGGTTGCTTCGGTTCTTTTCTGATCGCTTGATTATTTTTCACTTCGGTTTATCTATAGGATGCAGCTCCAGGTCCTTGAGGAAGGGGTTTTTAAAAAGCAACACCTTAGGAAAAAAACATTAACTGATCAATGAGTTCCCGTTCCAACTTATTCTTACCAATTTTACATCTCCACATAGGCATTTCTGTTCACACAGTAATATTGTTGGACATTTTTCACTTAGATGAATCTGCGGCTGCACCTGCTCCACAGAAGGGCACATTTCCGTGTGTGACGAAGCGTTTGTGGAACAGAAGTAAAATTACAGTGCCATCTTCGGGAAACAAAAAGTGTTCCTTTATAAAGCCCTGCATATGTAGCTCCAAGTGACCTAAAAATGTCCCTAGGTTTGAAGATAAATCTCTCCTTTACGTTTGGAGCAGAGTAGGTGAGGCAAAGAATAAGCATGGGGCAGCTCCTTGTGGTGAAATGTAGTCAAATCTTCCAGATAACCACAGAGACACTAAGGATTTAGTGATCCTGGAACCAGAGAGGGTGTGACTTCCTGGTTTTACAGCTGTAAATTTTATGACAGATGGCTAGAGGAGAGGAAAAACTTAAAAGGAGGAATCAAAGTCGCCTGGATTGCAAGTGAGAGGCCACTCTTTTCCTGAACGTTTAGGGGACTGGTCAAGCCAGCAGAAAGCCTACCTGGTCCCAGATGCTGGCTCCTGGCCTGCCAGGAGTTTATGCTGTGAGCCTTGGTGTGCATGAGGACACACACGTGTGTTTAGATACAAGCATTGGAGAGACCATGACAGACCACGGGAGGCTGCAGAAATTCAGGCCATGAATGGTTAAAACACAAAGCTTGGCTTCAGAGAACCAGAGAAGGTTAGAGTCAGAATGGAGTTTATTTTACAGATGAGGAAACCGAGGCCTGGAGAGCATATTCCCCTTGCCCAAGGCCACACCGCGAGCAGAGGCCTGGAAATTCCAGTGTCCTGCAACAAAGAGGCCTATAAACTGGTCCAGTCTTTCTGGAAAGCAACTTGGAAAATGGTCAGACACTTAGTATCCGGACTTCCTCTCAGACCGACTTCGTGTTGGAGAAGAGGGCCCTTTCCCTGAGCCTGCAGCTTAGAGAGACCTCTTTTCTCACCTCCTCTCGTGTGGTCTCCAGGAGCCCACGGAGCTTAGGGAACGTGCCCAAGCTTCACCTCCCCTTCTGGACCTCGCTCCAGGGACCAGGAGCTCTGCAACCCCTGCCCCAAACAGCCCCCAGCCAAATTCCAGGCCTGAGCAGGCCACCCTAAGGGTAGCCAGGGTGTGAACGTTTGCTGGGAAGGAAAGAGCTGGAGTGTGCAGCCTGGGGTGTGAACACACACACATACACACACACACACAAGCCCCTCACAGAGGAAGACAAAGCGGGGAGGGGAGGAGGTCAGGGCACGTGCCGGCGCCAGGGCCCTGTTCTCCTCACACCAGAACGTTCAATCACAGAACTCCAAGGAATCTACACCTCTCAACTTGAACCTGGTATTTCAGGTCATTATGAAGATATATTTGTCAAAGTAGAAGGCTAGAACATAGTTTAAGTATCTCTTTACTTACAACTTTTAACTATTTAGACACATTTATACTTTTGCCCTCTGCCCAGTAAATCAGGAAGAACCTGATTCTTTGTCTAGATATTCATTCAAAAGACATCACCAGAAATGCTAACAAAGCTTTATGCACAAAGATGAAATTTAAAGTGTATTTTATAGGAGCAAAAAAAAAAAAAAAATCCTCTTAAAAGCCTAATATTAAAGGACATATTAGCTAAATTATATTATATTCTAGATGTAAGACCATGCCACGATTTTAGTCTGGAATGATTGAAGGGGAGAAACAAGTCATGGGGGAAGGAGGATTTGCAAATCAAGAGCTTCATTTTAGACCCACTACATTCGAGACACCTATACGATATTCAGTAGGTAGCTGGTTATACAAATTGGGAACACAGAGCTGGAGATATAAATTTGTGATTCATGTATATAGAATTATCATATATACATCTATATACAAAATCACTGAAATCATATATAATCATATAGATAGAAGTACTATATGATAAATCTCTAGGGAGTGTTTATAGCTAGATGAAAGAAGAGGGTTTGATACTGAGCCCTGAAAGAGTCGTACATTTGGAGATCTGGTAGAGAAAGTACAGGTGTTACGGACCAAACGTTTCCAGACTTTTACAAAGAGGTCTCGTGAAATAATAGAAAATATATGTATTGGTCTCTTCCCCCCAGTTCCTGACCCAGAGCTCCTAGATTCCTTGGCATTTCCTGTGTGATAGGAGTGTCTTTGTTCTAAAGTCTCTTGGTGGCTCCTGGATAGCTTCAGGATGTGGGCTCGTTGCTGGAAAGACCAAGCCAGGGTTAGAAGCTTGGAATTTTCAGCCACACCCCCATCCTTGGGAAGGAGAGAGGGACTGGAGATTAAGTTAATGATCAATCACGCCTGCATGACGAAGGCTCCATAAAATCCCCAAAGCACAAGGTTCAGCGAGCTTCTGGCTCGGGGAAGACATCTACGTGCTGGGAGGGTGGCACACCCCATCTCCACGTGGACAGAAGCTCCCGTGTGCGGACCCTCCCAGACCTCACCCTGTGTATCTCTTCCTTTTACTGCTCATCCATATCCTTTATTACGTAATAAACTGGTAAACGCAAGTCAGTGTTTCCCTGAGTTCTGTGAGCTGTTCTAGCAAATGGTCAAATCCAAGGAAGGGGTTATGGGAACCTCTGATTTGCAGCCAAGTTGGACACAAGTTGTAGGTGAGCTGGGACCTACTGCCATTGGCATCTGAACCGGCGGGCAGTCTTGTGGGACCAAGCCCTTGACCTGCGGGGTCTGCGTGAATTCCAGGCAGTTAGTGTCAGAATTGCTTCAGGTGGAAACCCCACGCAACTGGTGCCAGAGGTGGTGTGAGCATGAAAGTAAAGGAGACAGTGCATTTCCCTACTCAGGCTCCTTTGCCTCAACACTTCCTGGCTCCTTCGGGAGGACGGAGAGCAACAGACAGAGGGTGGGTATTTATCTCCAGGGTCAGTGGTAAATTGGGGGACTCTTCCTTGGAAAAAAAACTGTAATTTATTCTCAGCGTTAAGCCAAGTTTTGAAATGTATCATTTATAAATTTCCCCCTTTTGCTCTATGTTTGAATTAGTAAGCCCTAACAATCTGAGGAGTGAAAAATGCTTTTTTTTTGACAAACAATGTCTATTTCCCTTAGGAAGACATCCAAAAGTATTTCCTCAATTCAAGTGAAATAAGAGGCTAGAAAGAAATAGAAGACAACCTGATTGATCAAAAGAAACAACATAAAACAAGGCACCAACTGCCATGAAAACAAATCATTCCTTTTGTCTGATCCTTAATGTGAATCAAGATAAATTGAGAAGAAAAGACTTTTCAGTTTATAAAGCCCTGATTGTTTCTGGAAGTGTTTTTCTTCAAATGCCCCCTCGTATTTCATTCCGGGTGCTAAAGGCCTTGGTGATGTGTCCCATTTATGTAGAACTTGGCCATCACCCCTAGGCTCGCGGTCGGCTTGGACACACTTCTGGTCATAAGTAGTTGCACGGGCCCCCCCTAGCAGCTGTCCTGGCAAAAGCTCACCCTTTCCAGGTGACACCACCAAGGGGTTGGATTCACCTCCATATGTCTGCAGCTCTTACATCAGAAGCACCAAAACCCAGTTCACACTGCTAGAAAATTCAGATCACCTCCCAGCCTGCCGAGTTTGTAGGTCCCACGAGCGGGCGAGCGTCTGTTGGTTTGAGCAGTTCTAATGGGCTAGAGACGCAGGCCACAGCCAGTGAGGGGAGATGCCGGGAGCGGCTCTTTTGAAGCTTTCAGGCCTCTACTTTTTTTTTTTTTTTTCCCCCCCCACTTATCTTTATTGGAGTATAATTGCTTTACAGTGGTGTTAGTTTCTGCTTTATCACAAAGTGAATCAATTATACATATCAGACCTCTACTTTTTATTTAATTTATTTTATTGAAATGTAGTTGATTTACAATGTGTTAATTTCTGCTGTACAGCAAAGTGATTCCGTTATGCATATATATACATTCTTTTTCATATTCTTTCTCATTATGGTTCACCCCAGGATATTGAATATAGTTGCCTGTGCTATATAGTAAGTCTGTGTTGTTTATCCATCCTATATATAATAGTTTGCATCTGCTAATCCCAAACTCCCAGTTCATCCCTCCCTCCCTCCCCCTCCCCCCCTCCTTGGCAACCACAAGTCCGTTCTCTGTGTCTCTGCGTCTCTTTCATAGGTAAGTTCATTTGTGCCATATTTTAGATTCCACATATGAATGATATATGGTATTTGTCTTTCTCATTCTGACTTACTTCACTTAGTATGATCATCTCTAGGTATCAGGCCTCTACTTCTGACACTTGCCTCCTTCTGAGCGCTTCCAGCCTTGTTCCGTTAAGGCATCTTCTGGCTCTCTCTCTTTTACTCCAGACCTGGGTGTTTCAGGCCTGTTGATCTGGTCCAGCATTTGGTGTGAGCTTTGGAAAAGGGCCAGTAATGGATTAACCCTTCCTGCAGCTGAAACCCAGGGTCCCCCGAGGTGGGTACAGTGAGGGGGATGTGGACCAGCGCTGGGCCCGGTCCCCTGGGCTCTCACTGAACTGCAGAAGGAGGCTGCAACTGCCCATCTCACTGCAATTTGAACACCCCCTTTTTCTCTGGTTGAGCCCTCCGTGAGGAAGGGTAAGATGAATTGTCCTTCAGGGTCGATTTTATCCTGGATACAGGGCTTCAGGGCTCCCCTCCACAGGGTACAAGTGCTCACATACATAAGATTAAATAATTCACAGTTCCATTTCAGGAGGGCATCCTAAAAGATAAACATGCTGTCTGTCCTTGTGGGGTTTGTTGATTTTTTTTTTTGTTTTCTTCTTGAAAGATGCTCATAACTGTGAAACCACAAAACAGGGAACAAATCTTCCCCTTCTCTCCTTTCGATAAAGAAAAAAATCATGAGTTCAGGTGTTTCATTTTTTCCACCTTTTTCACATATGTGATTTGTAATTTCAACGTAATCGATGTTTTGCATCATTAAACAACATTAAAAGTAGAAAAATCAAAGAACTATGTTTATCACGTATTCAAAGGTGGAAATGGAAACACTGTTAATATAATCATGCAAATAGAAGCAAATAATGTAAAAATATAAGCCAGTGACTGAGGAGTAAAAGACAGGAATACAACCAGAAAGGCAGTGGATGGAATATTAATACAAACCAAGAATACTTGGCTCAGAAATGTGGGCACTACTCTCTTCTAAAATAGGAAGTTCTGTCTCTGTGTGCTCTGCATGTATGTGAATATGTGTGTATATCTCTATCTCCATCCATCCCTCCATCCATCACCTTCCAATCCGCCTGGGAGCTGGGAGTCAGAGAAGTAGCTTTAGGTGAAACTGTAAAGTCTTATCAACACCCTCGTTCACGACACTCCACAGTTGGCACCTTCCAGAACACCTTCCCTTTTCACTCCCACCCACCTTGGGCAGCCCACTGTCTGTGAAAAGGGCCACAGTCGGCGGGCTGCCCCCTGTTCCATGGCCCACATGTCCCAGTGGTTGTCCTACCCAGCCTGCATCACCCGCCTGACTCTTCTTTTTTTAAGGTGAATGATTTTTTTTTTTTAATTGAGGTATAGTTAATTCACAATGCTGTGTTTCAAGTGTACAGCAAAGTCATTCGGTTATATATGGATATATATACATATATATATATTCTTTTTCAGATTCTTTTCCATTATAGATTAATACAAAATATTGAGTAGAGTTCCCTGTGCTACACAGTAGGGCCTTGTTGTTTATCTATTTTGTATGTAGTAGTGTGTATCCACTAATTCCTAGCACCTAATTTATCCCTCCCCACCTTTCCCCTTTGGTAACCATAAGTTTGTTTTCTATGTCCGTGAGTCTGTTTCTGTTTTATAAATAAGTTCATTTGCATCATTCTTTTAGATTCCACGAAAAAGTGATATCATATATTTGTCTATCTCTGTCTGACTTCAATTAGTATGATAATCTCTAGGTCCATCTCACTCTCCTAACTCTTGTGTCTTCCTGTTGTCGCCTCTGAGATTTCAAATAGCACAGTAAACCCACAATTTCTTCATCAGTGTGACCTTCTACACCAGTTTCCTCATCTCTAAAATGGAATTAATGTATATTAGTGCCTACTTCGAAGGTTTGTTGCTAATAAGTTTGTTATGAAGAAGTTAACGCAAGAAAAGCACTTAGAACAGTGTGGACACACAGCCCATGGCGTGCATTCAGCGGCTGGTAGCTCGCGTTACCATTAAAGACAATAATTCCTCATTTCCTCACTTTGTGAATGAGGCATTAGCACGCCCACCCTTTTCTCAATCTCTGTGAACCTGGCTTTTATTTTTACCTTATCAACACATACAGTCTTTATGGTAACCATTGATGCGACTTTCAAGATTTGTCTGTGAATGGATTCTAAATTTGAAAATCATGTAGATCACAGCTATGTAAATACAGCTACTGCAGCATCCAGTGATGGGCTACGATCACGCTTCCTTCTCTACGCTAACTCTTCCTCCTTCGCACAAAGGAGAGCAGACCCAGCATCAAGTCCAAATGCAGCCTCCTTTTGCATACGTTGGGAGGTACGTCTGGGGTTTCTGCATCGGAAATACCTCCTGGGCAAAGAGCAACCAACAGCTTTGTTCAAGGATGTTTGCCTCACGGACGGACAGCTTTGGAATCTAATGACAGTGTATCCCTCCAGGGTAGAGGGCAGATTCGTTAAGAAAGATGGTGATTTCCTCCCCTTGATGTAGGGATGTGTCTCTCCAGAGCCATTCTAGAGTAATGAAGCTGGGCACTTCTCCCTTCCCCACCCCGAGATACTCCAGGGTACTGTCTCTCCCTAGGAGGAAAGGGGACAGGTTTGATGGCAATTCCCACAGAAGATCAGCGTCTCCCAGTCTCCGTGCTCCTTGCTGTTTACAACCCACTGTGTGTGCAGCACCCACCTGAGCCCACTCCACCTTTTGCCCCCGTGAGCTGGGGGTTGGGAGGTGGAGCAAAGGGAACCAACCAACCAGGAAGCTCTGCAGCCTGCTGTGCTGCGCTGATGAAATGCCTCAGTCCCTCTGGGCTCATGGTCTTCTCACCTGCTGAACCTCTGCAAGTTTGGCAAATCAGGCAACTTCGCAGTTGCAGTAGTTGTCGTGCTTCAGGATTGCTTGACTGCTCGATAGTTTACTCCATTTGTTCAAAATCATGCCATGGTTTGGTTTTCTTTCATCTCATTAGTGCCTCCCTTATATAATTTATTATTTCCTGGAATTACTGACTTTTTTCTTCATTCTGTAGCTTGATCATAGCCAGGTTATTCCAAGCTGTTGCTCATACATTTATTCTATCAAGTTATCTCCTTTTTCTCTAGAAGAGCATCCTCTGGTGGTCTCCATGCTCCTCTTCTAATATGGACTGATTCTCTACACCTTCTCTGTAGCTGTCGACTTGGAACTTTTCTCCACGACTCTTCTGGATTGAATGTACTGTTTCCTGAAACCCATGTTATTCTTTATTGTTTTGCTCTCTCATTTTGCTGTACTACACCCACAAGTAACATCCTAAGAAAAGGTATTTAGTGCTTGAAAAGTCAATATGTTGAGTTTTTGATTATTTTAAAATATTTTATTCTTCTCTTACCTTTGATGATTCAGATTAGAATTGAAATCATTTCCCTTCAGAAATCTGACAGCTTGTTCCGTTGCTTATAGCATCCGTGGCTGTTCATGAGATACCAAATGCTAGTGTGATTCCTGTTCCTTTGTAGGTTATCTTCTGTTTTCTCTCTGAGACTTTTTGGTATCTTTCCTTTATATGCAGTGCCCTGAATAGCTAGATGAGGGTTTTGTGGGTTTTTTTACATTTGCTTTGCTTGGATCTTTCATTTAGAACATTCCTGTTCTCCTTTAATTCTGTGAAATGTTCTTGTATCGATGATATTTTGCAGTCCTCTGTTGGCTCTCCTCCCTCTATCTGGAATTCCTGTTACTCAGGAATCTAGCTCCTGGACTGATTCTATATAACTTTTTTCTTTCCCTTATTGAAAACAAACAAACAAAAAAACTCACTACCTTTTTGTTCTACATACGAGAGAATTACTAGAGTACGTTTTCTGTCCAACTGGATCATCAGGATCCTGGCAGGAAACAGATGGCACGTGCAGAAAGATGACTGAAGACACAATAATAAGGAACATTTACAGAGGAGCGGTCAGTGTTAAAGAACCACTGAAGGATGGGGAGGCTCGTGTAGCCTAGCAGCAGTGTAAAGCACCACCTACCCGGAGCCTGGAAGGGTGAGAGGAGGAAGTGTCGTTGTTGGAATCGGACATGCAGTAGCCCCGAAAGAGGGGCCATCTGACAGGAGCTGTGGCCATAGGAAGAGAAGCAGCCATTCCAGAACCACAGCTCAGCAGAGGAGGGCTGAGGAGGGAGGTAGAAGATTGATCCAGTAATTATTATTAATAACTCCAGTAATTATTTTCTGTAGAGTCACCACAAACACTGAAGTTGTGAATATGGAACTGTTGCGCCTAGGAGAAATAACAGGTTAGGCTCCTGTGAGCCTCTGGCCACATTGTAGTCAACATATCATACATAACCTTGCTTCATGTGTGTTTCTATTTAAAGACCTCTTATTTCCTATATGTTGTTGATTCATTACCATTGAACTCAAAGCCAGCAGCACTGTCACTCGCGCCTGAACAAAGCTCATCGAACACATGTCTTTCCTCTGTAAGACACGCTCGCCTTCTTGTGCTCAGGAACAACAGACAGTATTTCGGCACTATGTTTGGAGGCCATTTGAAACAGCAAAATCACCAACCCAAAAGCACAAAAATGTGAAATCATGGCACTAAATAGACCATGAAAAGGACACTTGTTTATAGTTAAGAGCTTAAACAAGAAGGCGGAGCTCTCCTGGTTGGACCTCAGCTGCAAATATATATGTCGGGCAAGTAAAATTCTTAGTCACTCTGTCCAAAAATGAGGGGGAAAGTGACATAAGTGTTGATTTGGGGGTTACACATAAATTAGCAAGTAGGCAAACCTTATACACAGGTGGAATCTGGGAGTAATGAAGGTGCCTGCCTTCTGATCACCGGCAGCTCCTTTCATGGGCTAAACCCAACCAGAAGTCAGATGCCACAAAGTCCAGTTGCTGTGATTTGTAGGCGTCAGCGTGCCAGGCATACATCAAGGCAGAAAAGAACAGAGAATGGATCTGGAGGACAAACAGGGAAAAGCCAACCCACTCTTTCTATTGAATTTCACATTTGGCAGGTATGTTTTGAATTTCCAGGACATCTTCCATTCTCTAATTGTTCCTTTTTTGTGACGTTTTATACAGAGACAAATATCTTCTCGGATCTCTCTGAAGAGACACTGAAGTTACTGCTGATGGTGGTATGTATATGTGGTTTTAATTCTCTTCCCTGTATTATCTCTATTTCTTCAGGCATTATTTTTACATTAATCAGTGTAGATGTTTCTTTTTCATGTTGCAGTCTTTCATCAACTATCTGGTCAAGTTTTAAGGAGAGGTAATAGAAAAGGTAACTAGAAGTTTCATATCAAAGATAGGGCCTGTTGACTGGTCAGCTTCACTCCCCATCAGGGTTTCTCCAGTTGGCATTATTGACACACAGGGCTGATTAACTCTGTGCTGTGGGGATTATCCTGAGCATCGTAGGATATTTAACAGCATCCCCAGCCTCTACCCACTAGATGCCAGTAGCACAGTCCCCTAGTTGTGACCATCAAAAATGTCTCCACATGGGCTTCCCTGGTGGCGCAGTGGTTGAGAGTCCGCCTGCCAATGCAAGGGACGCGGGTTCGTGCCCCGGTCCGGGAAGATCCCACATGCCGCAGAGCGGCTGGGCCCGTGAGCCATGGCCACTGAGCCTGCGCGTCCGGAGCCTGTGCTCCGCCACGGGAGAGGCCACAACAGCGAGAGGCCCGCGTACTACAAAAAACAAAAAACAAAATGTCTCCACAACCCTGGTATGCTCTTGGTGGGAATGTAAATTGGTGTGGCCGCTGTGGAAAACAATATAAAGGTTACTCAAAACAGAGAATTACCATATGATGCAGCAGTCCTACTTCTGGGTATATATCCAAAGGAGATGAAATTATGATCTTGAAGAGATATCTGCACCCTCACATTCATTGTGGCGTTATCACAATAACCAAGATAGGGAGACAACCTAAGTGTCTAACGACAGATGAACGGATAAAGAAAACTGTGGTACGGGTATGTATACAATAGAACACTATTCAGCCATTAAAAAAGCAGGAAATCCTGTCATCTGCAACAACGTGGATGAACCTTGAGGGCACTAGGCAAAGTGAAATAAGTCAGACAAAGAAAGACAAGTACCATATGATCACACTTAGGTGTGGAATCTAAAAACATCAAGTGCATAGAAAGTAAAGGTAGAATGTTGGTTGCTAGGGGCTGAGGGGAGGGGGAAACGGGGAGGTGTCGGTCAAAAGGTACAAACTTGCAGCTATAAAATGAATAAGTTCCCCAGATCGAATGTACAGTGTGGTGACTATTGTTAACAATACTGCTCGATACCCTTGAAAGATGCTATGACAGCAGGGCTTTAATGTTCTCACCACAACAACCACAAAATGGTAATTATGCGAGGGTGAACGGTGTATTAACCTTATTGTAATCATTTCCCAACATATACATGTATCAAATCATCACATTGCACACCTTCAACTTACTGTATATGTCGATTATGTCTCAATAGAGCTGGGAAAAAAAGTGTCTCCAGACATTGCCAAATGTCTGCTTGGGGGTGAAATCACCCATTGTTGGAAAACTCATCATCCACTTGGGAACTTGTTAGAAATCCAGATACTCCAGTCCCACCCCAGAGGTACTGAATTCCCTAAAAATTCTGACAGGTGAAGCCCAGTAATCTGTGTGTTAACAACCCTCCAGGTAATTCTTACACACACGAATGCCTGTTTCCTCATCTGCAAGAATGGAATAATGACCCTCACCTCATGGGATAGTTAGGAAGCTCAGTGAGCTCACACAAGTAAAGAGCTTAGATTTGCCTTTAAGTGTGAAAAACGAGCAGATCATTTACCTCTGCTCCTTGCCACAATGCTAATGAATGAGATTTTTAAAAGAGAGACAGAAAAAAACCAACGAATTGGGGGTCAAGATCATCCTGGCGGCTGGGAAGCCACAGGAAGATCAGAGAGGCAACGCACATTGCACTGCAAAATCCTCTGAAGACTCAGGAATTGGTAGCACCAGGTACCCCCGAAAAAACAGGCGGAGTAAGTAAATGCTTACCTACAGACTATGGAAGCTTGATTCTTGTTCTCAGACCCCTCCCACCCTAGATTTCCTCCCTGACTCCACTAACTCCCAGAAGGCTGGCAACCAGGCTCCTCCCTCCAGGCAGAGAATTGGAAAGAAAATTTCCAGAAACCTAAGGACCTGAATTTCCAGACCCATAAGTGCATCTCACACCCCTCAACACAGATGCAGGTGACCCACACAGAGGCATCTCATCCTTCAGAGCAGTGGAGTCAAAGAGTTGGCTCTTCAGGCTTACGGGGGGTGGGAGGTGGAGGACAGAGGGAAGGGAATATTACACACGCACACGCGCACACACACGCGCGCACGCGCGCGCACACACACACGCACACAGGGACCTACGTGACTTCAGAATTCTCAAAAGGAACACTGAGAGCATTGCCTTCAAATGTCAGAGGGAATGATTTCCAACCTAGAATTACATACCAGCTAAATCCGTTGGGAGCACACATTAAGAGCACCCTCAGACATGCAGAATCTCAATCCAAATGAGAATGATTTTTCTCCCACAGACAACATTTCTCTAATATTTGCCCTTCCGGAGGGGATTGTACATTTCACCTTTCCCAATAAACATATGGCATGGTAGGGGACGGGAAATCAACATTTCCTCCGTTCTAGGTTCTCCAGCTGGGGTCCTGGAAATTAAACTGACAAATTATTAACAAGAAATTAAGAAGAAAAAGAAGAAATTAACACAAATAAACCAACCTGCAGCACACATAAGCTTGAAACAAACTCAGTGATGAGTAACTCAAAAGGGTGCTTAGAACTCGGGCTTATAAAGCATCTTAACAAAGAACAATAAATTTGTAGAGAAATGACAAGACAAAGGAAAAGGGGTTTAGGCTTGTAGGGGTAGCCAACTGTGGGAAGGTAAATATATGAGGGAAACTAATGGAAGATAAGACTATTTTAGTAATGTTGGTTGTGTAGATTCCTCTCCATGCCATGTCTGGGCTGATAGGGGTCTCCATTGACAAAGAACTGAAGCCGAATTTTAGGTAAATGGGGGTGTGGAGGGAGGCAGAGAGCGTTCGGGGGCGTCTGCTGCTTCTCAGTTGTCTTCAGCTCAAAATAATCCTTCTGCCAAAGTGGCATACGTGGGGTGGCATATTCTGATCTCCTACAGTATGATGTGCAGAATTTGTTGCAAGCCGTGGGCCCTTCAGGGGGACATTCCCAGCCTAAGGAAAATAGCACATAACCTCAAATTAAACTTTCTAACTTGGTCAAGGGGGTTTGGGAAGGGAAGAAGAGAGTGTGTGACAACCTCTCTGGTTAATTTACTTTTCTGTAAAATATAGACAATAATATGTGTTTATCTTGTGGAAATCAGAAATAACATATACTAAGGGTTTAGTAGAGTAGTTTGCTCATGCTGGGAAAAATCATAACTTTTTATTTTATTGCCTAATTTCATCAGTTTGTCAATGCCCTTCTTAAAATACTGTGGCCAGGTGTTACCTGAGAGGCGCCAGATACAGAATCTGCACCCCACTCCAACTAATGCTGGCTGTGACCATGTGGCCTTCATTAGCTGCTTACTCATAGCAGACTTGAGAGAAGCTAAAATACCAGGTCCTTTCCCTCTTTCTTTTACTTAGCAAAAAAAATTTTTTTTAAGGTTTTTTGATGTGGACCATTTTTTAAAGTCTTTATTGAATGTGTTGCGATATTGCTTCTGTTTTATGTTTTGGTTTTTGGGCCCCGAGACATGTGGGATCTTAGCTCCCCGACCAGGGATCAAACCCACACCCCCTGCATTGGAAGGCGAAGTCTTAACCACTGGACCACCAGGGAAGTCCCTTAGTAAAATTTTAAATCAAGTGCTAAACTGTTTATCTTCTGAATCTCACTTTATTGGTTTCAGTTCAGCATTTCAGCCTGTTGAAGTCATTTTGATTCTGAAGACTCCTCTCTATAATATTAGCTCTTCCCATCTTTGTCTCATAGGCGCACATTTGATGGTCATTTCTTCTGTTTCTTCATCCAAATCATTGATAGGAATGTTAAAACCAAAGGCAAAGCTTTCTGCCTCTCCACTGGAGATGTCACTGATAGGCGTGGTAGAAAGGCAGTTCCCTTTTGAGTTACAGTTTTGCATTGAATCTATCATCAGACTCAGAAATGAAGAAAAACTGCATGATTATCATATAAAAAAAGTTAACCAGGCTTCCCTGGTGGCGCAGTGGTTGAGAGTCTGCCTGCCAATGCAGGGGACGCGGGTTCCTGCCCCGGTCTGGGAGGATCCCACATGCCGCGGAGCGGCTGGGCCCGTGAGCCATGGCCGCTGAGCCTGCGCGTCCGGAGCCTGTGCTCCGCAACGGGAGAGGCCACAGCAGTGAGAGGCCCGCGTACCGGGAAAAAAAAAAAAAAAAAAAGTTAACCAAAAAATAAAGGGATGTCCAATTTCATTGGTTTTTTTCAATCTTGATAAATAACTATAACATTTTCCAGTTTGGGAAACTTACAAATCAACACCCCTGAGCATGAAAACATTACAACATCTCCACACAAATTCAAGATAAAAATCATACTAAGCAAAAAAGAATTTTTTTACTTTGCAAAATGACACAAAGTGTACAGAAATGCTGAAATTAAAAAGAGCTTTTCTTTCAGTTTTTCTCATTTCGGCTGTTAATGGGTGTTTTGGTGGCAGCAGAGGTAGCTGCTGGGTTTTGCTGCTGTGCCCCAAGCACGTGACTAATGAGCATTTTGTCATTTGCGGTATTCCTGAGCACAGTTATACAAATCATCGTGCCGGTGGAAATGGCACGATGATTTTTTTTAGCTTTTTTTTATTATTATTAAAACTGATAAGCTTTTGTTACCAAGCAGCATTTGATAAGCGGTCCACTGGTTTTGATAAACAGTAAACATTTTTATAACAGTTGTACAGTTGGCTGGAAATGGCTATTATTCAAAAATTCAAAAAAATACAGAGTTGGAAGGAACATTAGATTAATCTAATCCAAACTCCTGTCATTAAAAAAATATATACCTTACACTTTAAATTTAACAAGAAAAAGATTTCATATGCATACCTACTTCTTAGCTCCACACTGTCGGGCAGCCTGGCACTCATCAGTTTGACCTCTTCCCCCTGTTTGTCCCTTTGTCCACTGACCACACAGTGGAGAGCTTCAGTGGGTACACACCGTATTCCCTGGTCCAGAGGCAGATCCTGATTAGTCAACCCCTTCTCCTCTCCTGGGAAAGTCTGCTGGTTGGATATTAGGTAATTCTTATAAGAAATCTCTCTTGCAGGAGGGTCTACATTTCCTTTTTCACCAATTTGAGTCAGATTTCCTGTTTCATGCAGCCAAAATAATCCAAACCAATATAGGTGGGAATTTGAGTTCCATTAAACAGATGAGGCAGGGAGGCTCAGAGATGTTATGTTACTTCCCCAAAATAGCCCAGGAGCAGAGCCAGCACTTAACACTCCCCCACCATACAAATATTCCAATTCATTGTACTACATCCCAGGGCATCCCAGCTGAGGCTTAAACAACTCCAGCTGCATGTGTTCGGCTCACATTTTATTTACAGAAACCTCAAAGACTTCTGGTTCTGGAGGAGACACTGTCAGAGGCATAAAAAGCATGTCATTTTGTTCACAGCGGAATCGTTCCTTCGTGCACTTACCTGGCCTGCCAGTTTGGAGTGATCTCAAGATGGCAATTCAATAGCCATCTGCTAAGTACGCAGGCAGATGATTAGCAAGTTAGTTGCCAGCTATTGTCTGGAGTTTGGACTCAGGATGGATGTCAGGGGCAGCTAAGATTTCCTTAAGCATCAGCTTTACGTTCCTTGCTTGAAAGACCTTGTCATCAAGTCCTGCAGGAACCACTGCTTCCTGCTTGAGCCAGAGGACAGCAGAGTGGGAAGAGACCTCAGAGACCATCTTGTCCAGCGACATCACTCCACAGTGATGTGAGTGAACCCTGATGGACCAAAGCCAGACAAGAAGTTAGCCACGGCGCTGGGGCTACAACTCAGTCCCCCCAAGTCCCAACGCAGGGCACTTCTCAGAGTAACTCAATGGTAACAACGCCTACTTCTTAATGACCTGTAATTCTTAAACAAGAAAGGCACTTTGTTTGTACCATGGAGACCCTGGTTTGGGTCTGAACTATGCTTACCCCCGGATTCCAGCAGGTCTGGAGGACCCATAAGGCAGGACCTCCAGGATCTTATTGCATGTGGGTCCCAGGAGTCTTCTGGAAATAATCCATCCTAACAGGGACAAGCAAGTCACACACACGTGATCAGCCGCACTGGGCTCGTGTTATGATGCCGTGCATGGTGTGGAATGCTTGCTCTTGCCATCTGTAGCTTTTCAGTCACCCCAGGAGGTAGTCATATTAGTACCCGTTTAATTCACAAGGAAATGAAGACCTTCAGAAATTGCCTAACTTCCCCGAAGTCACCCAGCTGGGAAGTCACCGAGCCATGTCACCACCCCGGTCTGGCGGCTCCTGCCCACGCTGTTACCCGTGACCCTAACTGGCCCCCAAAAGGACAGACAGCTGACATTTATTTATTGCTAATTCATGCAAAGAACAGTATTAAAGACCTTCTACCCAGTGACTGTTTAACATTTGGGACCTCCAGTATGAGTTTCCTGTGGCTACAATAGCAAACTCCCACAAATTTGGTGGCTCAAAACAACAGGAATGTATTGTCTCTCAGTTCAGGAGACCAGGAGTCTGAACTGAGGTGCTGGCAGGGCCACACTGCCTCTGAAGTCTCCACGGAAGGGTCCTTCCTTGCCTCTTGCAGCTTCTGGTGACCCCAGGTGTTCCTCGGTTTGCGGCAGCATCTCTCCAAATCTCTGACTCTGTCTTCACATGGTCTTTGTCTCTGTGTGTTTCTCTGTGTCCTCTCCTCTTCTCATAAGTACACTCCCATTGGATTTAGAGCCCACCCTAAATCCAGGAGGATTTCTTTTCAAGATCCCTAGCTAATTACATCTGCAAAGACTCAGTTTCCCAATAAAGTCACATTCTGATGTTCCAGGCAGATGTGAATTTGGGGATACAATATTGAACTCACTACATTTCCCTATAAGGAAAGTACTAATTTTTATCCCCATTTTACAGATGAGAAAACTGAGGCTCAGAGTAAGTTGCCTCCGATGACACAGATGGCAAATAGCAGAGGTCTGAGCCCAACCAGTTTACTTCCAAAGAGGTACCAGGTTCCTGAACGCGATGCTACACACCCTCTAAATGCTTTAGTGTGCAGCAATTGTCCGTGGCTCCTGGGGAAAGGAAGCGCTCTTGTCATAAAGATGTCAGTAAGACAGCAGGAGCACAAGGCAGCACCACTTGGGATCCAGTTCGACAGAGTATGATACGAAAGTTTTGGTCAGAGAATACAGTGCAACCCATCCTCCTCGTAGGTTCTGACCATCAAAGGTGTCAGCGGTTTCGGCTGCTGGGACGTAGGGAGCATCCTCAGGGCAACAGCGCACCCACCCCGTGTGACTGCAGACAGCCCTGAGCAATCCAGCAGGTGACACCATGTGCTGAGCCATCTCCATAGGGCCTGCTAGCAGCAGAGGCCTCACAGCCGACCTCACTACAGAAGCTGGATATAGAATGAGCCAGAGGAAAAAAACGGCAGGCACTACAGGGGACAGAATCCTAACAGCAAACCCGTGCATGGCTCTGAGGTATGTCAGGCACTGCGCTAGACACGTTGCATAAATCGGCTCACACGACTCTGACAAATGAGGAAACTGAGGCACGATGACATTAACAACTTGCCCAAGGTCAGCTCCAGGGGCTCTGGCTCTGGCACCCTCTGTACCACAGAAACTCCTGTGATCAGAAGCACAGGAACAACAACTTCCCGGGAACTCTCTGTCCTAGTTGGGGGTGCAGAGGGGGTTAAGGGGAAACCAGAGGTCCCACAATAACACATGGGAGGCAAGTGGACAAAGCTTTTTTTTTTTTTTTGCTATTTATGAGACCACATTCTTACCCCTAGACCTGCATGTCCTGAGAAATATTATCTGTACTTTCACCATAAGGAATTTAAAACTAAGAGTCATGTAACTGGGGCTTTGCATGGTTGAAACCTGCTAGACACTCATTATTTCTCAATCTCACAGTTACTTAAATGTTTTCAGAAAAGCATGGACAATTTAATCATTAGAGGTTCAATAACACCAGGAAATGTGTACTTAAATTGTTAATTCTCCTACAGTCTAGTTCTCTGTGCATGGAGAGTTCCTGTTTAAACTTGAGTTTTTGAATAGGAAAGGTTTGCCCATTTACACAACTGATTGATAATTTTCTGTTTCTAAATGAAGAAATGATCTACCCAACTTTGAACTCCAAAGGAAAAGTAATTTCAGCATGAAGCCGCTAGATGGCAAACTCCCACAGTGTGAGACAGACAAATGTTGAACAGATAAATTACCATCAACAGAACTATTTTTTAAAATATGTTCAAAGACTAGCTTCATATGTAATCAAGAAAGCGTTTGTGAAAGTAACTGATTCCTTAGGCAAGAAAGTGATAGGATAAATATTTAACCTGCACCTACTCCCAACCCTTACACCCTAATGGTCAGTAAAATTAGTGGAACCCAAGAGAATTTACAGAAAAAAGCAAACAGCTGGCCCTGAAGTGTAACCCTCTTTGGATAGGCGACAGGGAGCTTTGTGATACTTCTGCAGCTTTGACATCCTCTCTCTCACAGAAATTGATACCCAGGGGCCCACCCTCATGTCTGACTTTTGCAGTGAGGTGGCAGTCGGCAGGCGTCATAGGTGGCAGTGGAAAGGGCATGTGCATGGAGACCTGGGCTGGGACACCGGCTCTGCCAAGGAGCACTGCCTGGAGGTCAGTTTACCCCTCTAAGGCGAGGTCCTCATCTATATTAGTAATCTACTTTATGAAATGTATCTATAAATACACTATAAAAATATATAATATTAATATAATCATTACCTGACAGGGTATTGT
>RJWK010012721.1:0-40033 GCA_004363435.1 Platanista minor | reverse complement strand
GGGGGGTGACGTTTGAGCATGGGGCGGGTCCTAGGCTCAAGATACACACAGCCAGAAAAGGCCTTGGGGGCGGGGCCTAGGCAGGATGACGTTCAAGCATGGGGCAGGGCCTCTGCTTAGGACCTGCATGGAAGGGGAGAGGCAGCATGTCCAAAGGAGGACCTCTGGAGTGTGGAGTTCTGGAGTCTGGAGGTAAGGCTCTGAGTGAGGGTGTGTGGGTGGGGTTTAGGCCCAGCTCATTGCAGGGGGTCTCTGAGTGTAGAGGTGGGGGTGTAGGGTTGGGGCTTGGGCTCTGCGCAGCAAGAAGGAGGCTCCAAGGGTAGAGGATTAGGCCCAGAAGCCCAACAGGCTCACCAGTGCCTAAGTGGACAGGGAAAGCACTGGCCGTGTTCCCTTCTGTTCCTCCATGCCCCTCCCCCACCATCTCCCCCAGGGTCTCCCCTGTCACCACTGGACCCCTAACCGTGGGTGGGCCCCGCTGGGTGTAGGAACTCCTCCCCTCTCCCAGGCACCCCTCAGGGGTGCCGGATCCAGAGGTCCGGCCTTTATTTTTGCTCCCCTTCCTTTCCTCCCATTCCCTCAGGACCCATGTGGCTGGAGGGGGCCTCAGGGGGCAGAGGACCAGGTCTGGGATCTCAGCAGGCTCCCAGGGGCGCAAGTGGGCAGGGGAAACCTGGCCACGCTCCCTTTTGATCCTCTGCTCTCCCAGTGGTTCCCCGATTTCCTTCTTTGGCATGGGATCCCTCCCCCTCCCCCAGCCACCCCTCAGGGACGCCAGTCCCCTCCTGCCTCCACTTTTCCTCCCCCTTCTCTCCCCCCACGCCCCACGTCCTACCCCATCACTGGGGTTTCCTCCCACCCCTTATGTGTCTGTGGTCCCCCACCGGTGCCTGGTAGGTGCCCTGGTTGTGCAGAGATGCGAATTCTGCATCCTCCTAGTCTGCCATCTTGACTCCCAACCTGCCTGACTTCTAATGGTCAACATAATACTCCAAGACATAATTAAGACCAGCCGTGCAAATACAATAGGAAACAAAACAAACATACCTCCTGTTCTTCCATTACCAATCTGCACAACAGGTTGAAGGCTTCCTTCATTTTGTAATAAATGAGGCAAATGATAATAAATACTTGGCAGTTGAAGAGATTTTTTGCTTGTTAACTCCCTCAAGAGCTTTAGAGTACCATCTGAAATACAGAAGTATAATCAATCCATGGTAATACCTTACTTATAGAAGTTGCTGATGTTACAAAGATAGTGGTAAAAATTTTTGAGAGCCAGAAGAATTTTCTATCCTAGTTTCATACTTTGTTTGGTCCATGAGATTTCTATGGACACTTAGGCAACCAGAGTTTCACAGTCATGAGGATGAGAACAGTCTGAATGAAGCTAAAAAGGTTAGCCAGAGTACCACGAGAAGACAGAATGTGAACCACTCACCTTTATAATGTGTCAGAACTCAAGCCCTGGGGGACAGACTGTAATCACGCTATCCATTCATGAAAATGCAATAATAATAAGTACAACGACCACCAGTAACTTTCACGTTTTTATGCTATTACATTTTACCAAAATTTCACATGCAAGATTTTTTTTTAGTTCAAGTACACTAATTTAAACAGCATAAGTTGAGCATGTTTGGTACAGTTCATAACTTTCAAATCGTTTCTCAGTTTTTATGAGAGGAACCAATGAACCATTTAATATAATAGAAAATAAAACCTTGATAGGATAATTAATATTGTTTTTAAATTCCATTGAACTAGAACTTAACCTTTTAAATAAGGAAGTTAGCAGTAAGGACTTGCAGTCTCAATAACAATTTTATACAGAGCAATATGAAAATTCCCTTAAAAAGTTCTGAATATCCAGAACCAAAAGTTCACAAAAGAAATGAAACCATCACACATGAAATTAGTTTAACCTCATGTAAAAGCAACAACTACAAATTACAAGACAACAATATCTACTCATCAAATTAAGTTAGCAGATTAACAGTAATATTAAATTGTAGTGATAATGTGATAAATGTTTCGGCTATTAAGAACAGCATCAAAACCCTTAAAACATTCCTGCCCTATTATTCAGTAATTTCCCTTTTAGGAATTTAACTTCTATGCAATCAATAAATATTTAGTGAATTAACAGTTTTGCTCCAGCCACCGTGGCATGTGTTTGGAAATCAATAGTCATCAAAACACAGATTCTGTTTGTAAGAAAGTCATAATCTAATGAAAATAACTTAAGGCCTACCATAAAAGTAATTGATTTATATACAGAGATGTTCTTCACAGAGTTATAAATTAGGGGACAAAAACAACCCAGAAAAATCCTATTTGCCTCTTTGTAGAAAAATATTTAATATATTTTAATATATGATTAGCTGACATATATGTCATCAAAAATGGTATTTTAAAAGAATATTCAGTGCCATAGTATAATGCTAATAGCATAATTTCAAGAGCAAAAATAGGCCATAAAACACACAATTACAATTTTGAAGAAAAATATGCATGGAAAAAAGACTAGAAGAAAACAAAGAATGTTAACCATTCCATAATTTTATGGGTTGTTTTTTTTTTGCGGTATGTGGGCCTCTCACTGCTGTGGCCTCTCCCGTTGCGGAGCACAGGCTCCAGATGCGCAGGCTCAGCGGCCATGGCTCACGGGTCTAGCCGCCGCGTGGCATGTGGGATCTTCCCAGACAGGGGCACAAACCCGTGTCCCCTGCATCAGCAGGCAGACTCTCAACCACTGTGCCACCAGGGAAGCCCCATTCCATAATTTTAAATGTTACTGTGCCATAATACAAGTTTTATAATCAGGAGGGGAAGAAAGGGGCATGAATCTCTAAAAATAAGGTAAGGTAGTGAATCTCAAGATGAGAGGAATTAATGGTGAAAGATTATAACAGATAATGCTAAATAAAAAAGTATATTATTCTTGGAAGATTATGCAGATTTGGAGTCAACTGATTATATACATATATCAATTCAGTCATTAGAATAAGAACAGGAAAGAAACAGAAGATGGTTGATATTCATTTCACTCAGATCAGAATTTCTCAGAGAGGGAACAGGTCAGGTACCCCCAAAAGTACTCATTATAAAACTATATCTTTTTATTTCTTATAAGTCATATCTGAGAGCACTAATTGCTTCAAATAGCTCAAAGGTTCCCCAGAGTCCATCTGAAGTCCACACAAGTCACAACAGAAACATGCATAAACACCAAGTTAAATTTTAGTCTCATTCTAAATGTTTTTTTAAAAGATGCTGGTTCTTCACTATTGGCAATGAAATTTATACAACTGAAACTTAACTTAATATTACTCTCTTTAAATCAAATTTAGCAATTAATAAACTTGTTTTATAATTAACCACAATAGAAAAAGTTTTCTATGGTGATTTTTCTCTCTGTAGAGGGTAACAAATGTTGGCTAATAAGCGACTCTAGACAACTTTCAAGGAGTATTTCACATAACCCGTTGAAAATGTAATCTTTTCATAAAACCAAAAATACCATCTGTACCTGAAAATTTATTCACCGTATCCTTACTTCTGTTTGTTTCTGCTCCTACACGCTTGAACTGCTGTACAATGGCATTGAGTTCAGAAGACCGCTGAGAGATTCTGTGTTCAGCTATTCGGAGACGTTCTTTTAAAGCAAGAAATTCTCGTTGATAAGCAATCAGTTTTTCTAGAAGCAAAACCAAAAGTTATTAGTATATTTCTTTAAAAAAAAAACCCACTATAATCAAAACAGAATTGTAACATTAGGGATTTTAAAGTTGCATTTTTCAGAAACAGATATTCATTTACGAATTCATTGAGACAGAACTGAAAATAAAAAAGAGGCCCAACTAACAAAGTGGTGGCAAGGCCACCACTAACTTAGTGCTATTAATAGCTGTAAGAAAATGGGCACTTTCTAATTAGCACTTCAGAAAGTTAAAGATAGGGAGAAAAAGACAAAGATTTTGGAATTAACCCTTCAAGCATAATACCAAGATCATTTCTCAAAAGGTACAAACAACTATAAAGACCTTATTTTTATGAAGATAGAGATGAAGCGTTGAAACTAATGATAATATATCTAATAATATAATGAATATAACATATTTTATAGCATAACCACTCATTTCCATAGGCTGTTTCCTCTGTACTTCCTAATCTGCAAAAATATCCCAGACTTTGGTCAAATTCCTGATCCCTAACAACTCAGTCAGGTAGATGTTAAGATGACCCTAAAAGTCAATTATTTGAATTTAAGAGAATCACAGGTCAGGAAAGGCTGGTCTGGGAAATAAAAGTGGATTTTATGAGGATAAATGTAGGCATTGAAGCAATAGTATGAGACAGCTCAGATACAAAGTACACAGTGAGAAGAGGCCCCAAGACAGAACTGGACACCAAAATCTAAGAGAGGCAGAAAAGAAACCATGCATTTATCTTGATCAGCAGCACTGGAAGGGAGCTAAGGCTGGTAAATGGTCCGAGCAATTTCGACAACCTCATAAAACTAAGAAAAATCAGAACAACCGTTTCAGCTTCTCTATCAAGCTAGATAATCTAAGGCTACTATTTTGACATCTAAGCAAAACAAACCTTGGAAAGACCCTTTTTAACTTACATTGTAATCTCTGCTTTACTCAATCAAGGACGGAATTGTTCTGTACAAAACAGAATTAAGAAATATAAATCTGCCTGTCTCATAAAGCTAGGCTTAAAAATAGTCAATTATATTATTCTTTGGCCCTCACATAAAGGACCACAGAGTAAATACCTCTGAAGAATTCTGTGGCAGGGAAGAAAGTCTCCCCTGCTTAACTGTCATATTTCCCTGTATTGAACAGTGTATTAATAAGCAGCTCTAGTTTCCGTAATTTGCTGGCTTTAGGAGGAAAGGAAGGGAGGTGGGTTGTGATTAGGAAAGGGCATACAGGGGAGCCTCAGGGTGCCAGCAAGGTTCTATTTATTGACCTGGTTCCTGGTTAAATAAAATTCATTACTATACATCCATGGTTTAGGCACTTTTCCATATGTGTTAACTGACAATAGAAGAAATGTTAAAGATACTATTCACAAACACAAAACTATAAACAATTATACTATAACAATTATAACAAGAGGCACACAAGAGTTATGTGATAAAAACTATAAGCCTTTTCCTGGAGCTTGTAATGGAAGAAAAAACTGAAGTCATTTATTAATCCCAATCTTGCAAAAAAAAAAAAAAAAAAGATAAATCCTACCCTAAACTAATAATAAATGCAACACTTTTTAAAACATCAATGAAATTTTTTTGGAACTTGGATTTTGACATGTGATTCTAAAATTCATGTAAAAAACAGAATGTTTTTAAAAGGTCAAGGGCTTCCCTGGTGGCGCAGTGGTTGAGAGTCCACCTGCCAATGCAGGGGACGTGGGTTCGTGCCCCGGTCCGGGAAGATCCCATATGCCACGGAGCGGCTGGGCCCGTGAGCCATGGCCACTGAGCCTGCACGTCTGGAGCCTGTGCTCCACAACGGGAGAGGCCACAACAGTGAGAGGCCCACGTACCGCAAAAAAATAAAAAAATAAAAGGTCAAAAAAATCTAGAAATAATAATAGGTAACTTGCTCTGAAATCAGAACATCCTATAAGGCTACAGAAATGAAAACCGTGTTAAATGCCAAGTCTAAATAGTAGGGACAAGGGCTGATCACACCAAGCAGATTCTGTCCAAAATGAGCATGAGTGAACTGTCCTGTGATTTCTTCTTTACCTCTTACCACTTACATGGTGCCAAGATAGTGAATTCTAGACATCTGCCACTAAAAAAGAATTAGAACCCTTTGGAAAAATAACTTTAGGATGAACCTGGAGCATTCTTGTGTCAAGTTAAGAAAAAGTTATTTTATTTTATTTTAACATCTCTATTGGAGTATAATTGCTTTACAACGGTGTGTTAGTTTCTGCTGGATAACAAAGTGAATCAGCTATATGCATACATATATCCCCATATCCCCTCCCTATTGCGTCTCCCTCCCACCTTCCATATCCCACCCCTCTACGTGGTCACAAAGCACCGAGCTGAGCTCCCTGTGCTATGCAGCTGCTTCCCACTAGCTATCTTACATTTGGTAGTGTATATATGTCAATGCTGTTCTCTCACTTCATCCCAGCTTACCCTTCCCCCTCCCCATGTCCTCAAGTCCATTCTCTATGTCTCTGTCTTTCTGTCCTGCCCTTAGGTTAATCAGAACCATTTTTTTTTCTTAGATTCCACATATATGTCTAGCATACAATATTTGTTTTTCTCTTTCTGACTTACTTCACTCTGTATGACAGACTCTAGGTCCATCCACCTCACTACAAATAACTCAAATTCGTTTCTTTTTATGGCTAACATTCCATTGTATATATGATCTTTATCCACTCACCTGTGGATGAAAACTTAGGTTGCTTCCATGTCCTGGCTATTGTAAATAGTGCTGCAGTGAACACTGTGGTACATGACTCTTTTTGAATTATGGTTTTCTCAGGGTAAATGCCCAGTAGTGGGATTACTGGGTCATACGGTAGTTCTACTTTTAGTTCTTTAAGGAAACTCCATAGAGGCTGTTCTCCATAGAGGCTGTATCAATTTACATTCCCACCAACAGTGCAGGAGGGTTCGTTTTCTCCACACCCTCTCCAGCATTTACTGTTTGTAGATTTTTTGATGATGGCCATTCTGACCGCTGTGAGGTGATACCTCATTGCAGTTTTGATTTGCATTTCTCTAATGATTACTGATGTTGAGCATCTTTTCATGTGTTTGTTGGCGATCTGTATATCTTCTTTGGATAAATGTCTATTTCAGTCTTCTACCCATTTTTGGATTTGGTTGTTTGCTTTTTTGAGATTGAGCTGCATGAGCTGCTTGTATATTTCCGACATTAATCGTTTGTCAGTTGCTTTGTTTGCAAATATTTTCTAGCATTCTGAGGGTGGTCTTTTCATTTTGTTTATGGTTTCCTTTGCTGCGCAAAAGCTTTTAAGTTTCATCAGGTCCCATTTGTTTATTTTTTTAATTTTTTATTTTATTTTATTTTTTTGCGGTGCGTGGGCCTCTCACTGTTGTGGCCTCTCCCGCTGCGGAGCACAGGCTCTGGATGCACAGGCTCAGCGGCCATGGCTCACGGGCGCAGCCGCTCCGCGGCACGTGGCATCTTCTCAGACCGGGGCACGAACCCGTGTCCCTTGCATCGGCAGGCGGACTCTCAACCACTGCGCCACCAAGGAAGCCCTATTTTTGTTTTTATTTCCATTTCTCGAGGAGGTTGGTCAAAAAGGATCTTGCTGTGACTTATGTCATAGAGTGTTCTGCCTACGTTTTCCTCTAAGAGTTTGATAGTGTCTGGCCTTACATTTGGTCTTTAATCCATTTTGAGTTTCTTTTCATGTATGGTGTTAGGAAGTGTTCTAATTTCATTCTTTTACATGCAGCTGTCCAGCCTTCCCAGCACCACTTATTGAAGAGGCTGCCTTTTCTCCACTGTATAGTCTTGCCTCCTTTATCAAACATAAGGTGACCATATGTGCATGGGGTTCTCTCTGGGCTTTCTATTCTATTCCATTGATCTATATTTCTGTTTTTGTGCTAGTACCATACTGCCTTGATTACTGTAGCTTTGTAGTACAGTCTGAAGTCTGGGAACCTGATTCTTCCAGCTCCGTTTTTCTTTTTTTAGATTGCTTTGGCTATTGGGGTCGTTTGTGTTTCCATACAAATTGTGACATTTTTTTGTTCTAGTTCTGTGAAAAATGCCATTGGTAGTTTGATGGGGATTGCATTGAATCTGTAGTAGATTGCTTTGGGTAGTATAGTCATTTTCACAATGTTGATTCTTCCAATCCAAGAACATGGTATATCTCTCCATCTCTCTGTATCACCTTTAATTTCTTTCATCAGTGTTTTATAGTTTTCTGTATACAGGACTTTTGTCTCCTTAGGTAGGTTTATTCCTAGGTATTCTATCCTTTTTGTTGCAATGGTAAATGGGAGTGTTTCCTGAATTTCTCTTTCAGATTTTTCATCATTTGTGTGGAGGAATGCAAGAGATTTCTGTGCATTAATTTTGTATCCTGCTACTCTACCAAATTCACTGATTAGCTCTAGTAGTTTTCTGGTAGCATCTTTAGGATTCTCTATGTATAGTAACATGTTATCTGCAAACAGTGACAATTTTACTTCTCTTCTGATTTGGATGCCTTTAATTTCTTTTTCTTCTCTGATTCCTGTGGCTAAAACTTCCAAAACTATGTTGAATAACAGTGGTGAGAGTAGGCAACCTACCTTGTCTTGTTCCTGATCTTAGAGGAAATGCTTTCAGTTTTTCACCATTGAGAATGATGTTGGCTGTGGGTTTGTCATACATGGCTTTTATTATGTTGAGGTAGGTTCCCTCTACGCCTACCTTCTAGAGAGTTTTTATCATAAATGGGTGCTGAATTTTGTCAAAAGCTTTTTCTGCATCTATTGAGTTTATCATATAGTTTTTATCCTTCAATTTGTTAATATGGTGTATCAAACTGACTGATTTCATACATTGAAGAATCCTTGCATTCCTGAAATAAACCCCACTTGATCATGGTGTATGATCCTTTTAATTTGCTGTTGGATTCTATTTGCTAATATTTTGTTGAGGATTTTTGTATCTATTTGCATCAGTGATGTTAGCCTGTAGTTTTCTTTTTTTGTGACATCTCTGTATGGTTTTGGTATCAGGGTGATGATGGCCTCATAGAATGAGTTTGAGAGTGTTACGCCCTCTGCTATATTTTGGAAGAGTTTGAGAAGGGTAGCTGTTAGCTCTTCTCTAAATGTTTGATAGAATTCTCCTGTGAAGCCATCTGGTCCTGGGATTTTGTTTGTTGGAAGATTTTTAATCAGTTTCAGTTTCAGTGCTTGTGACTGGTCTCTTTATATTTTCTATTTCTTCCTGGTTCAGTCTCAGAAGGTTGTGCTTTTCTAAGAATTTGTCCATTTCTTCCAGGTTGTCTATTTTATTGGCATAGAGTTGCTTACAGTAATCTCCCATGAGCCTCTGTATTTCTGCAGTGTCAGTTGTTACTTCTCCTTTTTCATTTGTAATTCTGTTGATCTGAGTCTTCTTTTTTTTCTTGATGAGTCTGGCTAATGGTTTATCAAGTTTTTTTTTTATCTTCTCAAAAAACCAGTTTTTAGTTTTATTGATCTTTGTTACTGTTTTCTTCATTTCTTTTTCATTTATTTCTGATCTGATCTTTATGATTTCTTTCCTTCTGCTAACTTTGGGATTTTTTTGTTGTTCTTCTTCTTTCTCTAATTGCTTTAGGTGCAAAGTTAGGCTGTTTATTTTACATTTTTCTTGTTTCTTGAGGTAGGATTGCATTGCTATAACTTCCCTCTTAAAACTGTTTTTGCTGCATCCCATAGGTTTTGGGTCATCATGTTTTCATTGCCATTTGTTCCTAGGTATTTTCTGATTTCCTCTTTGATTTCTTCAGTGATCTCTTGGTTATTCAGTAGCGTATTGTTTAGCCTCCATGTGTTTGTATTTTTTAGGGGTTTTTTTTTTTCCTGTGATTGATATCCAGTCTCATAGCACTGTGGTCGGAAAAGATACTTGATACGATTTCAATTTTCTTAAATTTACCAAGGCTTGATTTGTGACCCAAGATATGATCTATCCTGGAGCATGTTCCATGAGCACTTGAGAAGAAAGTGTACTCTGTTGTTTTTGGATGGAATGTCCTATAAATATCAATCAAGTCCATCTTGTTTAATGTGTCATTTAAAGCTTGTCTTGGGCTTCCCTGGTGGCGTAGTGGTTGAGAGTCCACCTGCCGATGCAGGGGACACGGGTTCGTGCCCCGGTCCGGGAAGATCCCACATGCCGTGGAGCGGCTGGGCCCGTGAGCCATGGCCGCTGAGCCTGCGCGTCCGGAGCCTGTGCTTCGCAAGGGGAGAGGCCACAACAGCGAGAGGCCCGCGTACCACAAAAAAAAAAAAAAGCTTGTCTTTCCTTATTTGTTTTCATTTGGGTTGATCTGTCCATTGGTGAAAGTGGGGTGTTAAAGTCCCCTACTATGATTACGTTACAGCCGATTTCTCCTTTTATGGCTGTTACCATTTGCCTTATGTACTGAGGTGCTCCTATGTTGCGTGCATAAATATTTATAATTGTTATATCTTCTTGGATTGATCATTATGTAGTGTCCTCTTTGTCTCTTGTAACAGTCTTTGTTTTAAAGTCTAAGAAAATGTTATTTTTTTTAAAAGTACAGAGACTGCAATTTAAAAAAATTAAATTAAAAAAAAATAATAAAAGGGAGAAGTTCAAGATGGCGGAAGAGTAAGATGTAGACATCAACTTCCTCCCCACAAATACATCTGAAATACATCTACATGTGGAGCAACTCCTACAGAACACCTACTGAATGCTTGCAGAAGACCTCAGACCTCCCTAAAGGCAAGGAACTCCCCACGTACCTGGGTAGGGCAAAGAAAAAAGAAAAAACACAGACAAAAGAATAGGGACAGGATCTGCACCACTGGGAGGGAGCTTGAAAGAGGAGAAGTTTCCCCACCCTAGGAAGCCCCTTCACTGGTGGAGACAGTGGGTGGCAGGGGGAAGCTTCGGATCCACGGAGGAGAGCACAGCAACAGGGATGCAGACGGCAAAGCGGAGAGATTCCCACACAGAGGATTGGTGCCAACCGGCACTCACCAGCCTGAGAGGCTTGTCTGCTCACCCGCCTGGGCAGGTGGGGGCTGGGAGCTGAGGCATGGGCTTCGGAGGTCAGATCCCCAGGGAGAGGACTGGGGTTGGCTGCATGAACACAGCCTTAAGTAGGCTAGTGCGCCACAGCTATCAGGGAGGGAGTCTGGGAAAAAAGTTTGCAACTGCCTAAGAGGCAAGAGACCATTGTTTCGGGGTGTGCGAGGAGAGGGGATTCAGAGCACCACCTAAACGAGGTCCAGAGATGGGCGTGAGCCATAGCTATCACTGCAGACACCAGAAACGGGCATGAAATGCTAAGGCGGCTGCTGCTGCCACCAAGAAGCATGCGTGCAAGTACAGGTCCCTATCAACACCTCCCCTCCTGGGAGCCTCTGCAGCCCACCAATGCCGGGGTCCCGTGATCCAGGGACAACTTCCCAGAAAACACGGCACGCCTCAGGCTGCTGCAACATCATGCTGGCCTCTGCTGCCGCAGGCTGGCCCCGCATTCCATACCCTTCCCTCTCCCTGGCCTGAGTGACCCAGAGCCCCCTAATCAGCTGCTAATTTAACCCCGTCCTCTTTGGACGGGAACAGACGCCCTCCGGAGACCTACACACAGAGGCGAGGCCAAATCCAAAGCTGAATCCCAGGAGCTGTACACACAAAGAAGAGAAAGGGAAATCTCTCCCAGCAACCTCAGGAGCAGCGGATTAAATCTCCAAAATCAACCCGATGTACCCTGCATCTGTGGAATAGCCGAATATACAACAAATCATCCCAAAATTGAGGCAGTGGACTTTGGGAGCAACGATATATATTTTTTATTCTTTTTTCTCTTTTTGTGAATGTATGTTTGTATGTTTCTTTTTGCGATTTTGTCTGTATAGTTTTGCTGTTACCATTTGTCCTAGGGTTCTGTCTGTCCGGTTTTGGGTTTTGTTTTTTTTTTTCTTTTTAGCTTTTTTTTTTAGTATACATTTTAGTGCTTGCTATCATTGGTGGATTTGTTTTTTGGTTTGGTTGCTCTCTTCTTTCTTTTCCCTTTTTTATTACTTTTCAATTTCTTTTATTTTTAATAATTATTTTTTATTTGAATAACTTTACTTTTCCTTTCTTTCTTTCCTTTTTTCTCCCTTTTCTTCTGAGCCATGTGGCTGACAAGGGTCTTGGTGCTCCAGCCAGGTGTCAGGCCTGTGCCTCTGAGGTGGGAGAGACGAGTTCAGGACATTGGTCCACAAGAGAGCTCCCAGCTACACAGAATATCTAACAGCAAAAGCTCTCCCAGAGATGTCCATCTCAATGCAAAGACCCAGCTGAACTCAATGACCAGCAAGCTACAGTGCTGCACACCCTATGACAAACAACTAGCAAGACAGTAACATAACCACACGCATTAGCGTACAGGCTGCCTAAAATCATAATATGGTCACAGACACCCCAAAACACACCACCGGACACGGACCTGACCACCAGAAAGAAAAGATTCAGCCCCATCGACCAGAACACAGGCACTAGTCCCCTACACCAGGAAGCCTACACAACCCACTGAACCAGCCTTAGACACTGGGGTCAGACATCCCAATGAACCAGCCTTAGACACTGGGGTCAGACACCAAAAACAACGGGAACAGCGAACCAGCAGCCTTCCAGGAGACCCCAAACACAGTAAGTTAAGCAAAATGAGAAGACACAGAAACACACAGCAGATGAAGGAGCAAGGTAAAAACCCATGAGACCAAACAAATGAAAAGGAAATAGGCAGTCAACCTGAAAAAGAATTCAGAGTAATGATAGTAAAGGCGATCCAAAATCTTGGAAACAGAATGGAGAAAATACAAGAAACGTTTAACGAGGACCCAGAAGAACTGAAGAGCAAAGAAACAATAATGAACAACACAATATATGAAATTAAATATTCTCTAGAAGGAATCAATAACAGAATAACTGAGGCAGAAAAACGGATAAGTGACCTGGAAAATAAAATAGTGGAAATAACTACTGCAGAGCAGAATAAAGAAAAGAGATGGAAAAGAATTGAGGACAGTCTCAGAGACGTCTTGGACAATATTAAATGCACCAACATTCAAATTACAGGGGTCCCAGAAGAGGAAGAGAAAAAGAAAGGGATGAGAAAATATTTGAAGAGATTATAGTTGAAACCTTCCCTAATATGGGAAAGAAAATAATTAATCAAGTCCAGGAAGTGCAGAGAGTCCCATACAGGATAAATCCAAGGAGAAACACGCCAAGACACATATTAACCAAACTATCAAAAATTAAATAAAGAAAAAATATTAAAAGCAGCAAGGGAAAAACAACAAATAACATACAAGGGAACCCCATAAGGTTAACAGCTGATCTTTCAGCAGAAACTCTGCAAGCCAGAAAGGAGTGGCAGGACATATTTAAAGTGATGAAAGGGAGGAACCTACAACAAAGATTACCCAGAAAGGGTCGCATTCAGCTTTGACAGAAAATTAAAACCTTTACTGACAAGCAAAAGCTAAGAGAATTCAGCACCACCAAACCAACTTTACAACAAATGCTAAAGGAACTTCTCTAAGTGGGAAACACAAGAGAAGAAAAGGACCTACAAAAGCAAACCCATAACAATTAAGAAAATGGTCATAGGAACATACATATCGATAATTATCTTAAATGTAAATGGATTAAATGCTCCAACCGAAAGACACAGACTGGCTGAATGGATACAAAAACAAGACCCATATATGTGCTGTATACAAGAGACCCACTTCAGACCTAGGGACACATACAGACTGAAACTGAGGGGATGGAAAAAGATAAATCCATGCAAATGGAAACCAAAGGAAAGCTGGAGTAGCAATTCTCATATCAGACAAAATAGACTTTAAAATAAAGACTATTAGAAGAGACAGAGAAGGACACTACATAATGATCAAGGGATCGATCCAAGAAGAAGATATAACAATTGTAAATATTTATGCACCCAACACAGGAGCACCTCAGTACATAAGGCAAATACTAACAGCCATAAAAGGGGAAATCGACAGTAACACACTCATAGTAGGGGACTTTAACACCCCACTTTCACCAATGGACAGATCATCCCAAATGAAAATAAATAAGGAAACACAAGCTTTAAATGATACATTAAACAAGATGGACTTAATTGATATTTATAGGACATTCCATCCAATAATAGCAGAATACACTTTCTTCTCAAGTGCTCATGGAACATTCTCCAGGATAGATCGTATCTTGGGTCACAAATCAAGCCTTGGTAAATTTAAGAAAACTGAAATCACATCAAGTATCTTTTCCGACGACAACGCTATGAGATGACATATTAATTACAGGAGAAAATCTGTAAAAAATACAAACACGTGGAGGCTAAACAATACACTACTAAATAACCAAGAGATCACTGAAAAAATCAAAAAATACCTAAGAAACAAATGACAATGAACATACAACAACCCAAAACCTATGGGATGCAGCAAAAGCAGTTCTAGGAGGGAAGTTTATAACAGTACAATCCTACCTTAAGAAACAAGAAACATCTCACAAAAACAAATCTTACACCTAAAGCAATTAGAAAAAGAACAACAAAAAAACTCCAAAGTTAGCAGAAGGAAAGAAAGCATAAAGATCAGATCAGAAATAAATGAAAAAGAAATGAAGGAAACAACAGCAAAGATCAATAAAACTAAAAGCTGGTTCTTTGAGAAGATTAACAAACTTGATAAACCATTAGCCAGACTCAGCAAGAAAAAAAGGAGAACACTCAAGTCAACAGAATTAGAAATGAAAAAGAAGTAACAACTGACACTGCAGAAATACAAAGGATCATGAGAGATTACTACAAGCAACGCTATGCCAATAAAATGGACAACCTGGAAGAAATGGACAAATTGTTAGAAAAGCATAACCTTCCAACACTGAACCAGGAAGAAACAGAAAATATAAACAGACCAATCACAAGCACTGAAATTGAGACCGTGATTAAAAATCTTCCAACAAACAAAAGCCCAGGACCAGATGGCTTCACAGGCAAATTCTACCAAACATTGAGAGAATAGCTAACACCTGTCCTTCTCAAACTCTTCCAAAATAGAGCAGAGGGAGGAACACTCCCAAACTCATTCTATGAGGCCATCACCACCGATACCAAAACCTGACAAAGATGTCACAAAAAAGAAAACTACAGGCCGATATCACTGATGAACACAGATGCAAAAAAACCTCGACAAAATACTAGCAAACAGAATCCAACAGCACATAAAAAAGGATCATACACCATCATCAAGTGGGGTTTCTCCCAGGAATGCAAGGATTCTTCAATATACGCAAATCAACCAATGTGATACACCATATTAACAAACTGAAGGATAAAAACCATATCATCATCTCAATTGATGCAGAAAAAGCTTATGACAAAATTCAACACCCATTTATGATAAAAACCCTGCAGAAAGTAGGCATAGAGGCAACTTTCCTCAACATAATAGAGGCCATATATGACAAACCCACAGCCAAATCCTTCTCAATGGTGAAAAACTGAAACCATTTCCACTAAGATCAGGACCAAGACAAGGTTGCCCACTCTCACCACTCTTATTCAACATAGTCTTGGAAGTTTTAGCCACAGCAATCAGAGAAGAAAAAGAAATAAAACAAATCCAAATCACAAAAGAAGAAGTAAAGCTGTCACTTTTTGCAGATGACATGATACTATACATAGAGAATCCTAAAGACACTACCAGAAAACTACTAGAGCTAATCAATGAATTTGGTAGAGTAGCAGGAAAGAAAATTAATGCATAGAAATCTCTTGCATTGCTAAACATTAATGATGAAAAATCTGAAAGAGAAATTAAGGAAACACTCCCATTTACCATTGCAACAAAAAGTATAAAATACCTAGGAATAAGCCTACCTAAGGAGACAAAAGACCTGTATGCAGAAAACTATAAGACAATGATGAAAGAAATTAAAGATGATACCAACAGATGGAGCGATATACCATGTTCTTGGATTGGAAGAATCAATTGTGAAAATGACTCTACTACCCAAAGCAATCTACAGATTCAGTGCAATCCCTATCAAACTACCAATGTCATTTTCCACAGAACTAGAACAAAAAATTTCACGATTTGTAAGCAAACACAATAGATTCTGAATAGCCAAAGCAATCGTGAGAAAGAAAAACGGAGCTGGAGGAATCAGGCTCCCTGATCTCAGACTATACTACAGAGCTACCATAATCAAGCCAGTATGGTACTGGAACAAAAACAGAAATATAGATCAATGGAACAGGATAGAAAGCCCAGAGATAAACCCATGTACATATGGTCACCTTATTTTTGATAAAGGAGGCAAGAGTATACAATAGAGAAAAGACAGCCTCTTCAATAAGTGTTGCTGGGAAAACTGGACAGCTACATGTAAAAGAATGTAATCAGAACACTCCCTAACACCATACACAAAAATAAACTCAAAATGGATTAAAGACCAAATGCAAGGCCAGACACTATCAAACTCTTAAAGGGAAACATAGGCAGAACACTCTATGACATAAATCACAGCAAGATCCTTTTTGACCCATCTTCTAGAGAAATGGAAATAAAAACAAAAATAAACGAAGGGGACCTAATGAAACTTAAAAGCTTTTGCACAGCAAAGGAAATCATAAACAAGACAAACAACCAACCCTCAAAATGGGAGAAAATATTTGCAAATGAAGCAACTGACAAAGGATTCATGTCCAAAATATACAAGCAGCTCATGCAGCTCAATATGAAAAAAAACAAACAATGCAATCCAAAAATGGGCAGAAGACTGAAATAGACATTTCTCCAAAGAAGATATACAGACTGCCAACAAACACATGAAAAGATGCTCAACATCAGTAATCATTAGAGAAATGCAAATCTAAACTACAATGAGGTATCACCTCACACCAGTCAGAATGGCCATCATCAAAAAATCTACAATCAATAAATGCTGTAGAGGGTGTGGAGAAAAGGGAACCGTCTTGCACTGTTGGTGGGAATGTAAATTGATACAGCCACTATGGAGAACAGTATGAAGGTTCCTTACAGAACTAAAAACAGAACTACCATATGACCCAGCAATCCCATTACTGGGCATATACCTTGAGAAAACCAAATTGAAAAAACGCCATGTACCACATTGTTCACCGCAGCTCTATTTACAATAGCCAGGACATGGAAGCAACCTAAGTGTCCAAAGACAGATGAATAGATAAAGAAGATGTGGCCAGTATATACAATGGAATATTACTTAGCCATATAAAGAAACGAAACTGAGTTATTTGTAGTGAGGTGGATGGACCTAGAGTCTGTCATAGGGTGAAGTAAGTCAGAAAGAGAAAAACAAATACCATATGCTAACACATATATATGGAATCTAAAAAAAAAAAAAAGTTCTGAAGAACCTAGGGGCAGGACAGGAATAAAGACGCAGACATAGAGGGGCTTCCCTGGTGGCGCAGTGGTTGAGAGTCCGCCTGCCGATGCAGGGGACGCTGGTTCGTGCCCTAGTCTGGGAAGATCCCACATGCCGCAGAGCGGCTGGGTCCGTGAGCCACGGCCGCTGAGCCTGCGCGTCTGGAGCCTGTGCTCCACGACGGGAGAGGCCACAGTGGTGAGAGGCTCGCGTACCCCCAAAAAATAAATAAATAAAAATAAATGGATGCTAGAGAAAGACAAATGCTGTATGATATCACCTATATGTGGAATCTAAAAAATACAGCAAATTAGTGAATATAACAAAAAAGAAGCAGACTCACACATATAGTGAACAGACTAGTGGTTACCAATGGGGATAGGGAAGAGGGGAGGGGCCAGACAGGGGACAGGGAGTGGGAGGTACAAGCTACTGGGTATAAGATAGGTTCCAGAATGTATTGTACAACACGGCGAATATAGACAATATTTTATAATAATTGTAAATGAGAAGTAACTTTTAAAAATTGTGTTTTTTTAAATTTTTAATCAAAAAAAAAAAAAGGATGCCAAAACTGGTAGGTGAAAGTTTAATGAGGAACAGGAGATGTGTATCATCTCAAAGTACCTTCCCACAAAGTAGCCATTAATTTACCAAAGGAAAAACGCTACCTTTATCTTGGAGAAACCTGGCAGATATCATGTTAATCACATGATCAAAGTTCACATCAGCAGTAATGGACCAGACATCACGCGCCCTCTGCCGTGATGCACAGAGGACACACCTCATTTATGTGGTATTCTTGCCAAAAATGCATCATCTGAACCTAATCTCAAGGAAACATCAGACACATCCAAAGTGAGCAACAATGCACAAAACTAAAAGCTTCTGCTATAAAAAAGGTCAAGGTCATCGAAGACAGAGGCTTAGGAACTGCCCCAGACAAGAGACTGAAGGGGACAAGACAACTACATACAAACTACAATCCTAGATGGGATACTGGACCAGAAAAAAAAAAAAAAAAATGCTATAAAGAACGTTATTAGAACAAAGTAACAGAAGATAGCCGACAGAGTATGTAACACTGTGCCAAAGAGTATGTAACACTGTGCCAATGATACATTTCCTAAATTTGACAGCTGAACTGTTGTAATGTAAGAGAATTCCCTGTTGTTGGGAAATAAAATTATTTAGGAGTAAAAAGGCACAATTCTGTAATTTACTCTCAAATGGTCCTGAAAAGAAACAAATATCTATAGATACATAGAAAGATGATAGAGGCAAAATGTTCACAATACGTGAAATGCATAGAGAAGTTGTTTGAACCATCCTTATAACTCTTCATTTCTTCATTTGAAACTTTAAAAATTAAAAGTTTTTAAGAAGTAAGCAGGAGGATGGGATGGCATACAGGTTCAGTCTTTTAGCAGCTCTTGAGTGGTGGGAGGGATATGGATCTGGGTGCAGTCTCTGCCCTACATGCATTTCCTTGGTACTTTTGGGAACCACCTTCCCAAAGGCCAACCTCACCAAGTAAGGAGAGTAGCCAGTAGCAGTGGACAAATACTCCCACTCCAAATTCCAAACCGCCCCCCCTGCTTTGAGGTGAACTGGCCATGCTTTGGAAAATATCCCTGGGGCCCATGAACCGCTGGATAAAGTCACACGTATTTTCTTTCAGGTCCAGATGTGACTACTGCTCTCACTCCAGAGCCCACAGCTGTGAAAGGGCTCAGCATGGGGTCACTTCCCATCTCATTCACATCCATCCTTTGCTTCTAACGCCACCCTTCCGTATTACAAATGTTCTCTCCTGGGAGTTTGGGGTTAGCAGATGCAAACTAGTATATATAGAACGGATAAACAACAAGGTCCTACTGTAGAGCACACGAACTCTATTCAGTATCCTGTGATAAACCACAATGGAAAAGAATGTGAAAAAAGAATACTTGTATGTGTAATATATATGTGTAAAACTGAATCACTTTGCTGGACACCTGAAACTAACACAACATTGTAAACCAACTATACTTCAATAAAATAAATTTTAAAACATAATAAAAAAATAAAAGCATTCTCTCCGTGACATCAGAGCAAGTCCACACTCTACCTCGAAAGCCAAGACTATGCAGTAAAGCTCTCAGCTCGTCCTGCTAGGAATTCCACGGGACACTGTTGGCTCTTCTAAGCAGAGAGCAGTTACACATGGTCTTTCTACAACCCTCCCTGGCAGCGTATCCTCCACAGTCCACGCAAACATAGCGTTACTAGTGACCTCTAGAATTTTCTCCATTCATATTTCCCATAGTACTACCTTGCTCTCTTGGGGAGAGTGACTTACCAGCTCTCAGAAAAAGTTCAAACTTTAACATAATAGACGAAAAACTCCTTCAAATTAGTGATATGTGTGTGACAATTTCCTGTTTTCAACATTAGTATCAAAATTCTTATTTTTGCATTTCTCTGAATCATTTCAATCAGTTTCTATGCAGGAACCTGGTAGGAACCCATGAGGAAACTTTCACACTATCATCTTACTGGAAGTCCCTGGTTTTGTTTACCATTTTGTTTTTACTGAAGATTGAATCTAACTTTTTTTAATTGTAGAAAAGCACATACCCAGATTAGACAAATCTAAGTACAAATCACATTCTGTGAAACTAAGAATCTGAAACACAGAAAATTTCTAAAGAAACCACTTTAATTCCTTCTAATCAAGTAATCAAGTCAGTTTTCCAGTGAAAAGGGTACCTTTAAGGCTTTCAAAGAATTACTGGTTGAACCATATGAAACTGCTGATATTTGACCACTTTTGACAAAAATAGCAATTTCATATAGTTCAGCAAATTAAGTAAGTCTTAGATTCAGCAATTTAATTTAAAAATCTACAAATAGTATAGATGAAAAATTAACACAAAGATGCACAAATAACTAACCTGATACATAAAAACAGAACAGAAAAGTTCGTTTTTCAAATAGTATCTTGTTATTAGCAAGACTCGGAGGATACTACTTAATTCTATGAGCTAACATTTAAAAACTGGCTTTTTATGTTGAAATTAAAATTACCAAAAATTAAACCCACTTTTAAATAATTTAATTTTAATATTTATTAAATAATAAAATTCTGGCACTGGAAAGAATGTTGACAAGTCATCTGGTCCATCCCTCTCTGTTCTTTATTACTACCCTGAACTATTTCATACAGATAAAATTTTTTGAAAAATATGAAAAATTCCCTGAGTAACAGATCCCAAAACTTACCAAGTTGTATACTTCAGGAAGTCACTGACTTTGAAAACGTTTTATTTCACATTCGCCATTCTTATACAACCATTTTTAAATAGAAAGGAGAAGGCTTAACATGAAATTATGGACAATTTAATACTTACAAATCTCTTACAGAAAAAATTAAAGAACTGGATTCAGAAGGTAGTTTAGGAGAGCTAAAGCCTAGAAAAACTAAAAGACAGGAGTCCAACAATGAAATAGCTTAAAAGACCAGAATTTGAACAGACAATTCTAATGAGCTAAAAATGGTTAGCTAAAATTTACTAACAAGACTGGTCTCTCGTTGTTTCTTTAACTTTATTGTGCATTAAGAACCACCAGGAAGAGCTTGTTAAAACACAAAATTCTGGACCCTACCTCCAAAGATGCTGATTCCACAGGTCTGACATGGGGTCTGAGTATTTCTAACAAGCTCCAGGGTGATGCTGGGCCATTGAGTGAGTAGCTCTAAGGGAGACTATACTGTCCTCGATGTAGGTCTAGTCTCTAGCAGCCTGGAAATCTATGCTGTTCTGCTCTCCTACCTCTTTCTCTCCTTTGGACTAGATGTTAAGAGCTCCAGGGACAGGAGGGGTTCATCAAAAATTTCAGGTCCATAATCCTCAAGATAACACCTGGGGCAGAGAGGGTTTCAAAATATCCAGTGGACACCTGTTTCCAAGGTGTCTTTTAAGAGTTATAGGAATTAACAAGATCAATCCCTATTTTTGGAGTATTTCAGTCAGGACCCACGGATTATGAAAAGACCTGTACCCTTCTAAACTCAAAAGGGAAAATGGGGCTCATAGAATCATATATTTTATTTACATTAAAACAAAGAATATAATTCTATTTGTTTCTTTACATAATGTTTTCACTATGCTTACAAAACAGGACCCTAAGTAGTGAATATCAGATATGCTATGGTTGAAAAGTTTTCTGGAACACGATCACTACTTCTGAGTTGTCCCATAAGCAATATAATCATTAATGCTGTCATTCCAAACAAACTCCCAGGTGGAGGTTTAATAAGTTAAAATCCACCCACTGACCTTATAAAGCACAAAACCTTAAGATATAAAATGATGCTGCATATACCTATAACACACTTTCTTAGAAATATTTTCTCCATCTAAATAGTTGCAATCATTTTCCTTGATTTCCCTTGAAGACAGGGTAATCTATTTTTAGTCATTTTATCAAGTCCCCAATTCTATTACCATTGTGAAATGAGAAGAAAAAACAATAATTTGCATAACCTAGGATAATGTTCATTCAAGTAAACTTAGCCATAACAACAGTTTTTTACTTCTAAAACATATAAATTATGATTTTACGCAATCTGGGTTTTTGAAATTCAACAAGCCATAAGGAGCTTGGAGTAAAAATCACCAAATGGTTATAAACTAATTTTCCTTAAGTACTTAAACTTATTGGCAGACATCTTCTATAAAGGTGTTGCTTTGTTCCCAAAAGAAAAAAACTATTTGTATTCTAAAAGATATAATGGTATTTATGTTTCTATGAAGAATCCCTCCAGACAGAGCATTTTATTCTTCATTGGAATCATCTTTTCTTAAAAAGAAGGATACTGGTAATTAATCAATTCTACACTGTGGACTAGCTCTACCAGTCAATGTGGTGTCCTCTTACCGTATCTCCCTAGATGGACATGGTTACTCCTTTTATGACTAACTTCGCGATTTCTTCTTCCCTCTCCTCACTTTCCTCTTTTCCACCTTTGTCCCGTCATATACTTCTGCAAAACCCTTTTCAAATTCTTCTTCTGTGTTTCTTTCTGGACTTTTCATTTTCGACCACAAGCTTCACATCTCTCACTTCTTTCCTTCTTTCATATTCAGTCTCCCCCACCCCCCTCACAATATCCCCATCTTCTCTGTTGTCTATGTTTCAAATTACCGAGGACTTTTTTTTTTTAATTTATGGCTGTGTTGGGTCTTCATTGTTACATGCAGGCTTTCTTTATTTGCATCGAGCAGGGACTACTCTTCATGGCAGTGCACGGGCCTCTCACTGCAGTGGCTTCTCTTGTTGTGGAGCACGGGCTCTAGGCACGTGGCCTTCAATAGTTATGGCACGTGGGCTCTAGAGCGCAGGCTCAGTAGTTGTGGCACACAGGCTTAGTTGCTCCGCAGCATGTGGCATCTTCCTGGACCAGGGCTTGAACTGCTGTCCCCTGCATTGGCAGGCAGATTCTTAAAAACTGCACCACCAAGGAAGCCCCTACCGAGGACTTTATTCTCCAACTGATGTAAACAAAGTTAGGCCTGGAGACCCTAACTTTGTAGTTTTTTGTAACCTTCAATGAAACCAATTGAAAATTTAGGATTTTTGCTTCTTGTACCCATAATGGCAGAGAAAGGAAACTGCGAGAGGAAAATATTTCATAATTATTAAGATGAATCAGAAAATGAATGTGGAGAGACAGTATCAGTCTGAACTCTAATAATGTTGGTAAAATGTATCACAAAAGTGAAATCTCAGACTATGAGTCTTCAGATGACAATATCCTAAATGAGTTTTCTCAGGTTCAAGATCAGGACTTCCAATTACGGAACAAAACAGATTAGACACATTTCTCCCTATTCTTCGTGCTAAGTACAATGAACACCCTGGACATTACATATTAAACAAACATACAGAAAACTCTGAACAGTAGAGAGAAGAAGGCAGACAGAGAGATCCCTGACCCAAGAAATGACATGACACTGAGTTCCCTGAGTTTTCTTTTTGCTTCATATATTCCAGTCTGGGTACTAGAGAAGCCAGCATTCTAAAAACACCAACAGGAACACATAAAAATCCCCAAGAAAAGCCCTCTCTGTCTAGCCAAAGCACTAAGGATGGGTGACCTAGCAAGACAGAAAAATTTTATACAATAATTGCTCTATTCTATCAAAGACCATGAAAAAAACCATGGTCCCACTTCCACCCCATTGGCAAAAGCCAAGCAAGGAGTCTAGACTTCCACTCCTGCCTAACTGTAACAAGGACACACACACACACACACACACACACACACACACACACACACTGGGGTGGCATCAGAGAAGAGTGAGGGTCAGGACTTTTACTACTGCAGCAGTAATGAGCAGTAAGGTGAGGTGTCAGTGGACTCTACATGGAAAGCAGTAACAGGGCACCTCCCCCACTGCCAGCCAGAGTGGTACCAGAAGAGGCCAAGTGAGGAGCCTGGACTTCTATCCTTACCTGGTGGTAATGAGGTAACATTCCCCTTTCCCCTCCCAGTATGGTATCAGAAAGGGTCAGCTAAGATAGACAAACTAATTAAGACCCAGATTCTCATAATACCCAAAATGTCCTGGATACAACTGAAGTCACTTATTATACTGAGAACCAGGAAAATCTCAAGTAGAATGAGAAAAGGCAGTCAATATATGCCAACATCAAGATGACACAGATGTTGGAATTATCTGGTAAGGATCTTAAAGTAGCCATCATAAAAGTGCTTCAACGGGCAAACTAAACAAATGGAAAAAATAGAAACCCTAAGCAGTTAAATAGAAGATATAAATTATAAAAACAAATGAAAATTTTAGAACAGAAAATACAATAGTTGAAACAAAAAACTTAATGGATGAGCCCAATAACAGACTGGAGAGGACCTAAGAAAATATCAGTGAATCTTGAGAAAAATAATCAAACTAACCCAATCTGAACAACGAAGAGAAAACAGACTGGAAAAAAAAATTAACAGAGCCTCATAAACCTTTGGAACTAAATCAAAAGATCTAAAATCTTACATTCCTGTCATCAGAGCCCCAGAAGAAAAGAGAGAGGGCAGGGTGAAAAAAGTATTAGAAGAAATGATGGCAGAAGAAATGATGGCGAATTTCAATTCCCAAATTTGGCAAAAAACATAAAGCTCCATAAAGATTCAAGAAGCTGAGAAAATCCCAAACAGGATAAACCCGAAGAAACCCATGCCACAAAAACACCACAAATAAATGTCAAAAAACTAGAGACAAAGAAAAAGTCTTGAAAGCAGCCAGAGAGAAATGACACATTACCCATTAGGAAAAAAAAATACTTTGAATAACTGCAGATTTCTCATCAAAAACCATGACAGTCAGAAGGAAGTGGCACTACATTTTTCACGCACAGATCTTCCTGGACTTTTAATGGAATTACATTCCAATAAATCCATTTTAAGTTGAAAATATCATAAGTAGAAAATGTATTTAATACACCTCACCTACTGAACATCATAGCTTAGTCTAGCCTACCTTAAGGATGCTCAGAACACTTCCATTAGCCTACAGTTAGGCAAAGTCATCTAACACAAAGTCTATTTTATAATAAAGTATTGAATATTTCATGTAATTTGTTGAATACTGTACTGAAAGTGAAAAACAATGTTTGTATGGGTACAGCATGGTAGTAGGTGTATCCATTGTTTACACTCGTGATGGCGTGGCTGACTGGGAGCTGCAGCTCACTGCTCTACCACTGCCCAGCATCACAAGAATGTGTTATACCACATAGACCCAGCCCGGGAAAAGTTCAAAATTCAAAGCACGGTTTCTACTGAATGTGTATAGCTTTTGCACCATCGTAACATCATTAGGTAGAACCATCATTAGGCAAAACCATCATAAGTTGGGGACCATCTGTACTGAAAAAAATATATATCAACCCCCAATTCCATATCTGGCAAAATTATCCTTAAGGAATGAAGGGGAAATCAAGATATTCTCAGACACTAGTGGAATTTGTCATCAGCAAACCTACCCTAACATGATGGCTAGAGGAGGTTCTTGAAACAGAAAGGAAATGATAAAAGAAGGAATCTTGGAACATCAAGAAGGCAGAAGGAACTAAAAGAGCAAAAATATGGGTAAACACAATAGACATTCCTTCTCTTTTTTGAGTTTTCTTAATTATGTTTGATGATTGAAGCAAAACATATAATACATCTGATTTGGTTCTCAATGTGGAAGAAACAGTTAAAATAATTATAAACTGGTGAGAGAAAAAGAGCTTTGAAAGGGGATACGGTTTCTATATTTCATTCATACTGATAAAATGCCAATGGCAGTAGACTATGATAAGTTATGTGTGTGTATTATAATACCTAGAGCAACCACTAAAATATCTATACAAAAGGATACCTCAAAAACACTATAAATAAATAATAATGGAATTTTTTAAAATGTTCAAGTAACCCATAAGAAGTCAGGAAAAAGATGACAAAAACAAAAAATAGAGGGAACAAATAGTGAACAAAAATAAAATGACAGACTTTATTAAACCTAACATCACTAATCACATTAAATGTAAATAGTTTAAATGTACCAATTAAAAGAGATTGGTAAAGTGGATTAAAATACATGATCCCATTATATGCTGCCCACAAGACTGACATCCATAGCATGGAATCTTATTCAGCAATAAAAAGGAACAAACTATTGAAACAGCCAACAACTTGCATGGACCTCAATTATGCTGAGTGAAAAATGTCAATTTCAACTGGTCACATACTGTATGATTCCATTTGTATAACAGTTCCAAAACAACAAAGTTATAGTGGCAAGTAACAGATTAGTGGTTGCCAAGAGACAGGGATGGTGGGGGATGGAGGAGCAGGTGTGACAATAAAGGGATGGCACAAAGGGAGAGCTCTGTGGTGATAAAATTGCTGTTCATCTTGTTAGGGGTGGTGGTTACAAGAATCTGTACATGTGGGGCTTCCCTGGTGGCGCAGTGGTTGACAGTCCGCCTGCCGATGCAGGGGACACGGGTTCGAGTCCCGGTCTGCGAAGATCCCACATGCCGCGGAGCGGCTGGGCCCGTGAGCCATGGCCGCTGAGCCTGCGCATCCAGAGCCTGTGCTCCGCAACGGGAGAGGCCACAACAGTGAGAGGCCCGCGTATCGCAAAAAAAAAAAAAAAAAAAAGAATCTGTACTGTGATAATACAGCATAGAATTATGCACACCCATGGTATCAATGTCAACTTCCTGATTTTGACATCGTACATTATACATACATAACTTATCACAAGAAGTAACCATTGGGGCATCAGGATAGAAAGCCCAGAGATAAACCCACACACATATGGTCACCTTATCTTTGATAAAGGAGGCAAGGATATACAGTGGAGAAAGGACAGCCTCTTCAATAAATGGTGCTGGGAAAACTGGACAGCTACATGTAAAAGAATGAAATTAGAACACTCCCTAACACCATACACAAAAATAAACTCAAAATGGATTAAAGACCTAAATCTAAGACCAGACACTATCAAATTCTTAGAGGAAAACATAAGCAGAACACTCTATGACATAAATCACAGCAAGATCCTTTGTGACCCACCTCCTAGAGAAATGGAAGTAAAAAAAAAAATAAACAAATGGGACCTAATGAAACTTAAAAGCTTTTGCACAGCAAAGGAAACCATAAACAAGATGAAAAGACAGCCCTCAGAATGCGAGAAAATATTTGCAAATGAAGCAACTGACAAAGGATTAATCTCCAAAATTTACAAGCAGCTCATGCAGCTCAATATCAAAAAAACAAACAACCCAATCTAAAAAGAAGACCTAAATAGACATTTCTCCAAAGAAGATATACAGATTGCCAACAGACACATGAAAGAATGCTCAACATCATTAATCATTAGAGAAATGCAAATCTAAACTACAATGAGATGTCATCTCACACCGGTCAGAATGGCCGTCATCAAAAAATCTACAAACAATAAATGCTGGAGAGGGTGTGGAGAAAAGGGAACCCTTTTGCACTGTTGGTGGGAATGTAAATTGATACAGCCACTATGGAGAACAGTATGAAGGTTCCTTAAAAAACTAAAATTAGAACTACCATACGACCCAACAATCCCACTACTGGGCATATACCCTGAGAAAACCATAATCCAAAAAGAGTCATGTACCACAATGTTCACTGCAGCTCTATTTACAATAGCCAGGACATGGAAGCAACCTAAGCATCCATCAACAGATGAATGGATAAAGAAGATGTGGCAAATATATACAATGGAATATTACTCAGCCATAAAAAGAAACGAAACTGAGTTATTTGTAGTGAGGTGGATGGACCTAGAGTTTGTTATACAGAGTGAAGTAAGTCAGAACAAGAAAAACAAATATCATATGCTAACACATATATATGGAATAAAAAAAAAAAAAGGTCATGAAGAACCTAGGGGCAAGACGGGAATAAAGACACAGACCTACTAGAGAATGGACTTGAGGATATGGGGAGGGGGAAGGGTAAGCTGTGATAAAGTGAGAGTGGCATGGACATATATACACTACCAAATATAAAATAGATAGCTAGTGGGAAGCAGCTGCATAGCACAGGGAGATCAGCTCAGTGCTTTGTGACCACCTAGAGGGGTGGGATAGGGAGGGTGGGAGGGAGGGAGATGCAAGAGGGAAGAGATGTGGGGATATATGTATATGTATAATTGATTCACTTTGTTATAAAGCAGAAACTAACACACCATTGTAAAGCAATTATACTCCAGTAAAGATGTTAAAAACAAACAACAAAAATAAACCCCACAACTCAATAAACCAAGATAGACAACCCATTAAAAAATAAGCAAAGGACGTGAATAGACATTTCTTCAAAGAAGCTATACAAATGGGCAAAAGCACATGAAAAGATGTTCAACACTGTTAGTCACTAAGGAAATGAAATGAAAACCACAACAAAGTACCACTTTGCAATCACTAGGATGGCTGTAACAACAACAAAAAGGTAAACAAATGTTGGTGAGTATGTGAAGAAATTCAAATCTTCACACACAGCTGATGGGAATATAAAAGGTTCAGCTACTATGGAAGACAGTTTGGTGGTTGCTCAAGGAGTTAGACATAACATTATCATATGACCCTGAAATCCCACTCCTAGGGATACAGTTAGGTATACAGGCATACCTTGCTTTATTGTGCTTTTACAATAGCATCCAAACAGAACAAAATATTTAAGAATGAATTTAATAAAAGATGAGGATATGGGGAGGAGGAAGGGTAAGCTGGGACAAAGTGAGAGAGTGGCATGGACATATATACACTACCAAACGTAAAATAGATAGCTAGTGGGAAGCAGCCGCATAGCACAGGGAGATCAGCTCCGTGCTTTGTGACCACCTAGAGGGGTAGGATAGGGAGGGTGGGAGGGAGGGAGACGCAAGAGAGAAGAGATATGGGGATATATGTATAATGTATAACTGATTCATTCTGTTATAAAGCTGAAACTAACACACCATTGTAAAGCAGTTATACTCCAATAAAGATGTTAAAAAACAAGACTAACAAACAAAAAAAAGAAGTAACCATTGGGGGAAAATGGGTGAAAGTTACATTGTATCTCTCTGTATTATCTTTGCAGCTTCCCATAATTCCATACTTCTTTTAAATAGTTTTTAAAAAGCAAAACACAAAAGAACTGATGATTTTTTAAACAAGAATCAGTGAATGAATAATCATTTCTAAAGACAAAAAGGAAACAGCATTTTCATCAAGTTAGTCATTTAACTGGAAGGACCTCATCACAATGAACCATAAGAACACAGAACATCCTGTTTTGCTAAAAGCATGGGTAACAATATTCTTTTGTCTATGATGTATTTGTGCAACAGGATATACTGGATAGGTTCATAAGTAGACAAATGATAAAGGCTTGTGTGCATACAAAAGTGATTAGAAAGAGAGGATTCAGAAATGAAAAAACTTCATTGGATTGATTATTCTAAATTTAATAATGAAAATGTTTTGCAATCAAGGAGAAAAGAAGATGGCCATCCTCTCTTCAACAAAATTATCAACTACAAACGTTTTCAAAAGTTTTGCGTTTTGATGATAGAGGTGCAGAAGAACTAGAAGTAATGATGAACTGGACAACCCATTAGACATGTATTTGAAATCTGGAATTAGAATTTAAAAGAAGGATGTGTCCCAGGTTCACGCATGACAGTTAGTGAACAGTTAGTTGTAGTCAAAGGACGTTGCCCATTTCAGTTTATAAACCTACCAAACCAGAAATACGAGGATAAAAATTTGGCTTTGTTATGTTTAATTTCTTGTTAAAATTTACAAGAGCTGTTTTTCACTGTCCCCTTATTCTTATTTCTGTATTATTTATAAAATCACTTACAATAAAAATAAATAAAAGGCGTCCACTGGACCCAGACAGTAAACACTGATGTCTATTTTTCCTGGTATAACGAGGGCTTTTAGACTGAGTTTAGGGAAATGACCACTTCCTTCCATCCACAATTCACCTCTTCCCACACTATCTAGAGAAAACCTCAATGGGTAGGGGTTCTAGTCTTCAGAATCATGCTGCATAAGATAGAAAGGACCAGTGAGTTCACCAAATATCTCAGGACTCAGTCCACTCTAATAGTTCCTACAAGGTCATCTATACTGTTCAGCCAGTGCGACATCTCCTTTATCTGGTGAGGTAAGGGGGACGGAGAGGATGGTCCTCCTCATAGAGAGAGCAGAGGCTGCAGTTACTACGAAAAATACACACATCCTTGGGCTCTACCCATGCACCCTTCTGAATGTTGAAGCTGTTCATACACTCTGAAAATTTCATCACAAGGTAATTGCTTACCTTGGTGCTCATCTATCCTCTCTTGTTCACACAGATGCCACTGTAAGCCCTCATTTTAATCCCGCACCTGGATCAGAACATAACTGTTCTCCATGCCATCTCGCATCCCCTCTATTCCCTGGACTATCACATAGCTTACTTTCTAAACTGGAAACCCTTAAATGTCTCCCTGCTTAACTCTCCAATGTTATCTCTTAGTATTGCCCAGGAGCATGTCTTGCTTCCACATTCCCATGCTGCTTGGAGTTCTCCAAACACACTAAGAACTTTTATCCCTCACAGCTCAGGCAGGCTGCTTATCAGAGCAACCCTCTCTTTCTTCATTTGATACAATTCCATTCATCCTCCAAAATACTCTTTGGTTGCCTTCCCTTTGAAGCTCTCTCTGACATCTGTCCTACTTTTAGCTCCTCTTTATCTTATACTTTATCTTAATTACACTCCCACTTTGCATCTATTGCACTGCCCTATAATGACATATGTGTCTCCTTTTCCCTTCTAAAGTGTGAGTTCCATGATAGCAGGTGTGCCAGGAATCCCCGAGACCACACCCAGGTTCAGTGATTCACTAGAAGGATACAGGGGACTCAGTATACAGTTATCAGCAAAGGGAAAAGACACATGGGTGTTAAGTCTGGAGGAAACCAGGTATAAACTTCCAAGTCTTCTCCCAGTGGAGTGGTCCAGGACACCTAATTCCTCCAGCGATGACTTATGACAACACACGCAAAGTGCTGTCACCAGAGAAGCTCCTTCGAGACTCAGTGCCCACAGATGTCACTGGGAGCTGGTCATGCAGGCAGCCTCTGCCTAGCACACACCAAAATTCCAGACCAAACAGCTTGTACAAATAGTTTAGGCACAGTGAGCCACTTCTGTCATGTGGGGAAAGTTTTATGTCAGTGTTTACCAGCCAAGTTCCCAGAAGCCAGCCAAGGGCCAACCTTGCAAGCAGACCTTTCTAATGATAAGCAATCTCAGATCTGTTGTTAACTCTTTTCTTTACAGCAGGAATCCTACTTAGGTATTTTCCTCTAACTGCCAATGCCTTGTAGAATGCCAGGTAATTAGTAGTGATGCCAGTGAACTAACGCAAATCCTCTTAAATTAAAAAAAAAAAAAACTCATAAGAAACTGATCAATTATGTGTACAAAATTTGTCATAGCATTATTTAAGATTAAACTAAAGATGCTAATTATACAATGGAATATTACGGACCCACTAAAAATCAGGACATGGGAAACACTTGTGGTATGTTAAGCAAAAACGTACATTATACAACATGCACAATATGTCAATTACGCTTTATTTATATTTAATACAGTAGTTCTCAAACTTTTTGGTCTCAGAACCCCTTCACAATTAAAGGACCCTAAAGACCTTTTGTTTATGTGAATTATAACCCATGACATGTTAACATAAAAACCACATTTTATCAAAAATAACTTTATTTTCTAAAACAAAAAATTTAATAGAGTGAAATTTGCTGGCTTAATAAAATGTCTGGCTTAATAATACTGCTGAATTCTCAAATCTGGTTCTGTTGTTTCTTACAAGAGTGAAAAAGGGAAATAACCAAATAACATATCAGTGTTATTATAAAAACAGTCTTACTTTATGAACCTCCCGAAAGGGTCTCAGGAATCCTCACGGATCCTTGGACCAAACTTTGAGAACCACTAGTCCAGAAAAATGAAAGAAAATAACCAAAAATGTTAACATTGCTCTAACTGCTAGATGCCATTGACTAGCACTTTAAGATTTCCATGCATTTACATTTTATTAAGTAAGACTAATCCACTAATCTTTTTTTATGCTATTCTTTTCCACTACTGGTTAAAGGGTCCAGTGCACCTTTATCCATGTACTTCATTAAACAATGGAGTCTAGGGCTGGACAATTACTCATATACCTAAAATCTGACTGGCAGTATTTCTAAAGCAGCACAAAAAGTTCAGTCAGCTAATGTTCTCAATTTTGTCTCTGCTAATATGTTAGCCATGAATAATATCCTTTCAGAGTTAAGAATACATCGAGGGCTTCCCTGGTGGCGCAGTGGTTGAGAGTCCGCCCGCCGATGCAGAGGACACGGGTTCGTGCCCTGGTCTGGGAGGATCCCACATGCCATGGGGCGGCTGGGCCCGTGAGCCATGGCCGCTGAGCCTGCACGTCCGGAGCCTGTGCTCCGCAATGGGAGAGGCCACAACAGTGAGAGGCCCGCATACCGCAAAAAAAAAAAAAAAAAAAAAAAGAATACATCAAGCATAGATTCCAGACACTCTCTGAGCAGAGCACATGTACTGCTTAAGAAGCTTTCCAACCTGGAAAAATTAGATTAGGAAACTGTTTCAGGAAATGGATGCTGGCCAACTAAGCTGAACCTAAAATAAAACCATAGCAAGTCCAAGGGCCAAATCTACCAACTTTAATATATAAAACAAGAGAGGCTGCTGGCCAACTTGGCAGAAAATAGGTTTATACTGTGTAGCCCCTCTTTAGGTACTATATTAAAATTAGGCCTTTATTTATAAAACCTCAGATATTAAAGACTTTTTTCTTTTAGAAATTCAATATTTTTGTAAAAAGTTTGCTATGCTATGATTTTATGTGTATGTATTTAGAGCTTGAAGAATCCTAGGTGTAGTGATGCTGGCTGAGTATCAGAATCACCTGAGGGAACATTTTAAAACTGCTCAGGGAACTTCTAACTACTGGCCTAAAAGTTTGAAGAGGCCCACAAATCCTTTCCCCGAAAAGCAACTGTAAAGCTGGACAAAAGAGGGGAAAAGAAAAAACCCCACCATTTCAGTGCTCTGGAAATCAACCAAAGACATACAGCAAACTGAGAAGTGTTTATTCATGAAAACAGCGGCACTTCGGGTAAGAACAGGGTAGTCTGTGACTTTCTTGCCAGTAGCTGCCCTCTTGCCTCCCCAGCTCCACCATTTCAGACATTCAACAAGGCAGGGCTTCCCTGGTGGCGCAGTGGTTGAGAGTCCACCTGCCGATGCCGGGGACATGGGTTCGTGCCCCAGTCCGGGAAGATCCCATGTGCCGCGGAGCGGCTGGGCCCGTGAGCCATGGCCACTGAGCCTGCGCGTCCGGAGCCTGTGCTCCGCAACGGGAGAGGCCACAACAGTGAGAGGCCCGCGTACCGCAAAAAAAAAAAAAAACCCAGAACAAGGCAGAGACAGGCCTTGACACCAGCAGATTCTCGGAGGGGGACTCATTTGATTTGAAGCGTTGCTGGGCAAAGTGCAATCCAGAGGCAAACGCACAGAGAGGGCCGGCAGCTATGCGAGCCTGAGGATGCTGTTCTGTTTGGGGTGAGCAATGGACTTGGGCATTGCAGACTAGCCAGAGACTTAACAGGGAGTTGCAGAGACTCAGACAGCTACAGGGGCTTAAAAGGCTCTTCACATCTCCCAGGTTGACTGGGAGCTATAAGCATGCACAGCAGAGACCAGAGAGGGCCCAGGCCACCCACAGATGCCTGGCTGACAGAACCCAAGCCCTCACACAAAGAGGAACCAAACGAGGCCAGAGGAGAGGAAAGCCTCAAGTACAACTGCTCCACTGCCCACATGCATCACCAGCAGGGAAGGGAGCCTTACTGCTCCAAGGGCTTAACTACAACCTCTGACCAACCTGTGTTTGAGCACAACACTGTGCAGACACAGGTGCAACCACTCGAGGAAACCAGGCTTAAAAATAAAAACAAACCAACACGTAAGTGTAGGGCATCAGCAGTCACACACTGTGGGAGAGACAGACTCCAGAGATTCAGTCAAGTTCCTAAACAAATGAGCCAACAAAACCACCACCACACCTTCAAGGGTAAAGAGTAAGAATCTAGAGTTGCATCACTATACTATCTAAAATATACGTAGTCAACAAAAATTTACAAGACATGCGAAGAAAAAAGAAAGTGTGACCCGTACTCCAGGGGAAAAAAATTTACAAGCAGTCAATGGCAATGTCTCTGAGCGTTCCCAATTGTTGGATTTAGGAGATGAAGATTTCAAAACAGCTACTATCAAAGAACTAAATAAAACCACATTTGATGAATTAAAGGACACTGATGAAACTGATGCAATGAATATAAATTATAAATTTATAAATTATAAAACAAAATAGAAAGTCTAGAGCTGAAGAGTAACTAAAATGAAAAATTTGCGGTAGGGGCTCAACAGCAGATTTCTGGTGGCAAAAGAAAGAATCAGTGAACTTGAAGTCAGAGGAGCAGAAATTATCCAATCTGAAGAACAGAAAGAAAAAAGATTGAAGAAAATTGAACAGAGCCTTATAGTATAAGCTATCACCAACTACACCCAGAGGGAGAGGAATGAGAAAATATGTGGAAAAAATCAATGGCTTTCCACAGACTAGCAATAGAGGGGAACTTCCTCAACTTGAGCAAGAACGTCTACAAAAAATCTACAGCTAACACTGCACTTAACGGTGAGACACTAGATGCTTTCCCACTAAGATCAGGAAAAAGGCAAAGATGTCTGCTCTCACCACTCCTATCCAACATCATACTGAAATAAAACAGGAAAAGGAAATTAAAATTACATATACAGATAGAGAAGAAAGAAAGGAAACTGTCTTTGTTTGCGGATGACAACTGTCTATGTAGAAAATCCCAAAGGTCAGTAAAAAAAACTCCTGGAACTAATAAGTGGTTACAGAGAGGTTTCAAGATACAAGGTTAATATACAGAAACCAACTGCTTTCTCATATACCAGCAACAACTGGAATTTAAAATTGAGAACACAATACCATGTACATTAGCACTCCCCAAAATAAAATACTTAGGTATAATCCTAACAAAATATGTCCAAGATCTATATACAGAAAACTATAAAACTCTGCTGAAAGAAATCAAAGATCTAAACAGGTATTCCATGTCAGTTCTCCCCAACTTAAACCACAGGGGGAAAAAAAAATCAATAAAGCCAGAAGTTAGTTCTTTTCAAAAATCCTCCCAAAGAAAAAAACCCAGGATCAGATGGTAATGAATGCATGGTTGGTTCAACATCATAAATCAGTTAATATACCATATTAATAAAGGATTAAAAAACATGACTTTCAATAGATGCATTAAAAAGCATTTGACAAAATCCAACTCGCTTATAATTTTAAAAGCTCTATAATTCACATCATATACTTAATGGGAACAAAGCAAGGATGTCCACTCATGTCATTTTTATTTGATGTTACACTGGAGTTTCTAGCCAGTACAATAAAGAAAAAGGAGGGGAGGGGGATGGGGAGGGGGAGGCAGGGAGGGAGAGGAGGAAAGGGAGAAAGAGAGAGAGGAAGATAAAATTCATTTTAAAGGTTTCTAAAGGGGTAGAGGGAACAGGTATTATACCAAGAATATAGAATTGAATAGCCACACTGGCTACTAGAAGACAGTGAAAGCATTTCTTAAAAATTCAGAGGAAACATAATTTTCAACTTAAAATTCTTTACCCAGCCATTAGTGAAGTGTGAAACTAGGATTTTTTTTTTTTGAAGATTTTTTTGATGTGGACCATTTTTAAAGTCTTCATTGAATTTGTTATAATATTGCTTCTGTTTTATGCTTTGGTTTTTTGGTCACAAGGCATGTGGGATCTTAGCTCTCTGACCAGGGATCGATCATACCTGCAGCCCCTGAATTGGAAGGCAAAGTCTTAACCACTGGACTGCCAGGCCAGGGAAGTCCCAAAACTAGGATTTTAAAATATTCAAACATGTACCTATTCAGGAAGCTGCTGGAGAACATGCAAAGGAAAAAAGCCAAGAAAGAGAAAAACTTGGGATCTGGAAAACACTCCCAAGAGGGAGACAAAGGGAACTCCTGGGATAATGGCAACTGCAGACTCAGAAGAGCGCTCTGCAGAGGCCTAGAGTGTGACCAGTCCAGATTGGAGAAGGGCACAGAGCTTCAGGAAGGAAACAGCTGGGAAGAAAATAAAACTGTTAAGTTATCTGGTGTATGAAAGTATTTGGAGAGAACTACTGATAGACATATGGCACAGAGAATGCACCGGAATAAAACAGGCATGCAGAAAATTATACCAGAATGAGAACTGTTAATACCAGGGAAACAAAAAGTTGTACAATAAAGGAAAGGTACAAGTACAATACTTGGCTCAAAAGTAAGATGTATTCACTCAATCACAATAATGTAAATATGGAGTCATGATTTAGCTAAAAATTGTGATGTAACTATCATATCGGAAGAATGAGAAGGAAAGAGGGAATAAGAGCTAAATTTTCGGGCTTCCCTGGCGGCGCAGCGGTTGAGAGTCCGCCTGCCGAAGCAGGGGACGCGGGTTCGTGCCCCGGTCCGGGAAGATCCCACATGCCGCGCGGAGCGGCTGGGCCCGTGAGCCGTGGCCGCTGAGCCTGCGCGTCCGGAGCCTGTGCTCCGTGACGGGAGAGGCCACAGCGGTGAGAGGCCTGCGTACCGCAGAAGAAAAAAAGAGCTTTTCATCTACAAGAGGAAGTCCATAGATGATGTCTAAAAAGTGAAAACAAAATCAAGGAAGAGTAGTATACATACACACATATAATTTATAAATATGGAAATGCCAAAAAGAACAGCCAAAAGAAGTGAATACAGCTCCTTTTGGGACAGGAGACTAGGAGAGTACAAAGAGATGAAGCTGGATGTTATTCTTTCAATATCACCTTGCAGTGTTATCAAAAAACTTTTTCTAACTATGAGCATATTTCACTTTAATAAAAATTTTTACTTCATTTAAAAGCACACAACACATAAACATACAGCAATAATACTGCTTTAATTGAAGCGCCTAGGAAACAGAACTCAAAGATCCACTCTGCTTCATAGGGGGACCAGAAGAAACAAACACGAAAAAGTCATGATGGTGGAACTCGGGGGAACTGAGCGCACTGGGAAGAGGAGAGTAAAGAGGTACCAAGATGCCACGCCCTGGGAGACACTGCTAGGAGGCTGAGGGCACTTCTGTACTGAGTTCCGAGGTCAGGTCATGAGTTGACACACTGGCAGGGAGGGGCCATGAGGGTCAAAGGGACAGCTAGAGATTGTCGGACTGATGAGTCATTTAAGCCAGAACCGATGGAACAGGTAAAGCTGTGGCAAAGAGGATTAGGAGAGGAACATCCACAAGAGTAGAGAAGGCCAACAATTTTTGGTTAATATTAAGTATTCGGATGGTGATAACTTAAAAGATAAAGATGAGCTAGATCCTGGAGACCCCTGAGATGTCAGGATGAGAAACTTAAAAATTGTACATAAAATCGGTCTGTCCTCACCTTACACAACCTCTCAGCGTCATTCCATACGAATGACAACTTTCCTCTGTCCGCAAACACTTCCCTCAAGTGATTCTTCAGCATAACAATTCCCTATATTCCTTCTACTTCACGGCTCCTCCTCCACTTGACCTCAATGATGGAGTGTGACAGGGCTCAGCCCTCTAACTTTTCTCGTCCATTCCCATGACTCTCAGTTTCCTCAATATGCCAACAACATGCACATTTCTACCTCTGGCCTGAACACCTCGCATTTATCACAGAACTCACGACACCATCTCTACCGTACTCCCGACACCCCCTTCCTCTCACTATGCTTCACCCACACAGATTCTTCCTTATGCTCTTTCAACATGCCTTTTGAAACAGCTCACCCTTGACTTTTGTACTTCCTGTTTCTACTTCTGGCCCTACTTCTCTGGCTTCTTTGCCCTACTTCTCTGGCTTCTTATCACTCAGGCCTCCATTCAACTGTCACCTCCTCCGAGAGGCCTTCTCTGACTACCTGTATCTAAAGAGCCCTCATTCCCCCTTCTGTCACTGCCCGTCGCGTTAGCGTGTTTTACTGTCAATATTCATTAAACCATCTAGGCTGTTCAGTTGCTCAGCTATTACTGTGTAACCCCCCTCCCCACTGAAGATCTGGAAAAATAGGCTCTATGACAGCAAGGATGTCACCTACCTTGTTGACCACTATACTGCCAGTGCCTCGTGGAACAGTTCCTTATACATGCTCAATAAGCATAAGGTGGATGTCACCTACCTTGTTGACCACTATACTGCCAGTGCCTCGTGGAACAGCTCCTTATACATGCTCAATAAGCATAAGGTGAATGAATAAATTAACTGAGCTGAAGAGAGAAAAGGAGTAATCTGAAGAAAGCTACTTACGAACCAAAGACCACCATGGCAATAAAGCACCAATATCCTATCACTGGGGTTAGTACATTTCCTGCAAGATAGAATTCATCACCCAGCAGTGTAAGCAGTAAGACCCACAGGGCGGGGCGGCCTTGTTCCATTACTTCCCTATAGTTTGCATATTAACTTCTGGCCACTTTATCAAAAGAACACAAGAGGCATGGTCCACACGCAGCAAAGAACTTCCCTTAAGGAAGGTGACAGGGGGATGTCCGCAGTGTCCTATTTCTACCTTATCTCTTAGTTTTCTCATAAGGAAACCCAAGTTATCTTTACTCTTTCATCCAATCAGGTCAGAAAGGGCAGTGCTTATTTCCCTTGAGAACAGGGTTGATTAACCTTCTAGATCACAATCAACACACTAAAAGGTAACTTCCTTTCACTGCTGCTTCAGCAGAAGCTTGCCACCACCTGGGGAACGATTTCCCCCTGCTCCCTGTTTACACGTGCGTCCTTCTTAAGGAATTAATTGCAGCCCTGGGCTGCTTCCACTTGGTGTTTGATTAGTGCCCTGGATCACACACTCTCAGGTACACAGGCTCACAGTGATTCTGATCGCTGAGAGCTTCACTTCCCATCACGACTAAATCAGTTTCCCTGTTCTGTCCGTACGTGGCCATTTGCTACCGTTGTCCTTCCCTTCTTTAATAGGCTGACTACAAACCTACCTTTGCTTAGGGACAGTTCCAGTTTACAACTGTTATCCCAGCCTGTTACTACTAACAATAATTGTTCTCTAGTGCCCCAGTCGGGACAATAAATTATATGATCACCCTAACTGTTGAGGAAATAAATGATGTCCATTGAAAATATTATCTATAGTCAAACAACTGATACGTGATCCTGGAACAGTCTGACCTTAATGAAAATCAACTAGCAATAAAATTTCTATGACTCAACACCCAGAACTAAGCGTACTCAAACACTAAAAATGAAGACTACAACGTGCATGTTGCAGGGACTGATAAAATTAGTAATGCAGAGGTTTTAATACCGTGTCCTAAACGTTATCTACCATGTATGCAGGGACAAAAGAGTACCGTTGATCATGCTGTGACCTAAACCCTAAAAGGCAAGCTGCTGAATGAACAAGAATGAAAGTGTTATATAGCCAGGTTAGAAGAACTTGACCAATCTTGCTAAGAACAGAATGGTGTAAAAAGTGGCCATAGAGTGACAACTGTGAAAATGATGGAGTAGGGACCTCCAGGATGTGGAGGAACCTCAGAAACACTGAAATGATGTGATTAAGAAAAAAAAAGACAAGGGAGGTCCCTGGTGGCACAGTGGTTAAGAACCTGCCCGCCAATGCAGGGGACACGGGTTCAACCGCTGGTCCGGGAAGATCCCACATGCCGCTGAGCAACTAAGCCCATGCGCCACAACTACTGAGCCTGCGTTCTAGAGCCCATGAGCCACAACTACTGAAGCCTGCGCGCCTAGAGCTCGTGCTCAGCAACAAAGAGAAGCCACTGCAATGGGAAGCCCACGCACCACCACATCAAAAAGTGGCCCCCGCTCTCTGCAGCTAGAGAAAGCCTGTGTGCAGTAACAAAGACCCAAAGCAGCCATAAATAAATAAATAAATAAATTTATTTTTAAAAAAAGACAAGATGTTGTTACACATGTAGAATAATACTTGCATAGTACTGTTGTAACACAGCACAATATGATTTATTTAAATGTTTTAAAACACAAAAAATGATACATACATGTACATACATACATACGGTT
>RJWK010012720.1:18718-40133 GCA_004363435.1 Platanista minor | reverse complement strand
AAAAAAAAAAAAAAAAAAAAAGAACATTCGTGATTCATGAGAAGTCAAAATATTAACATTAACAGGCATTAACAGACAACAACATTGTTGTCTTATTTTAAGAAATTGTCACAACTACCCCGACCTTCAACAACACCACCCGGATCAGTCAGCAACCATCATCATCAAGGCAAGACCCTCCACCAGCAAAAAGATTATGACTCACTAAAGATTCAGATAATGGTTAGCATTTCCTAGCAATAAAGTATTCTTAAATTAAGGTTTGGATATTTTTAGACATAATGCTGTTGTACAGTTAATAGACTACAGCTTAGTGTATACATAACCTTCATATGCCCTGGGAAACCAAAAAATTCATGTGACTCATTTTATTGCAATGGTCCTTTTACTGTGGTTGGTCTGGAACCGAACCCACAATATCTCAAGGTCCGCTTGTATATAACAAAACTATTAAAAAAACAAGGGAATGATAAACCCCAAATTCAGTATATCTGTTATTTCCAATGGAGAGAGAATAGAGTAAGTGTAGGACAAATAAGAAATTTCAAAGATAATGGCAATTTTCTACTTTTTAAGCTGGCAGTGGTTTCACGGGTGTTTGTCTAATTATTTTTTATGCTAGGTAACAGGTATAAACTTCTTTTGAATATACTCAATATTACGTAAAGAGGGAAAAAGCAAAAGGAAAAGAAGGTATTAACATCTTATATCTGTTTTGTTCACAAATCACTCTCCAACAAGCATCTTGTGAGAATGTCTATGAAAAACTATATAAAAATAAATTGGATTCTAAAACCAAGTATCCCATTATTATTTTACGTGTGTTTTACAAATTTAACATACTGGTTAGAAACAAAATAATAAAAAATCCAAGTTTCTCTGTCTACTATTCTGTTGTGATTAAAGGGTGATTGATAAGATGTTGTTCTTCATGACCAGAGAAAAACAGAATAGTATTACATTATGCTTTACACTTTACAAATTTCCAGTAGGTTTTATTTTCATTAGAAGACTGGTAAGAAAAAGAAAGGAATCAGAAAAGTATTATGACCTGTGGAGTATAATAAATATCTTAGATTCTTTGAAGGTTGCTGACAGTTCTGTTGTGCTTTGACAATTTCCCTTTTTGCTGCTTTTTATAAAACGTATTTGTTCCTCCACCCTGTAAGAAAAATAGGAGTTAATTACATGTGGTATACCCCAAACAGATAAAAACTTCACCCAGCTGTGTTACCTTAGGCAAAATCATTATTCACTGTAGGTTTCAATTACTTTATTTGCAAAATCAGAGTGGTGGACATCAGCTCTAAAATTCTTTGCCTGTGAGGATAATCCAAGGAGATGGAAAACCTCGTACAGATACACTATTATCTTCAATTCCAAACCCGCAAGCTGTATTCTATTATGGGTAATGTAAAGCAGAAAATTCATTTCAGTAGCATTCACTTCATTGCAGCAGTTTGGAGTGAACAATAGGATACGTTTTCATAGATATAACTGGGAACGTGAAGGAGCACTGGTTTTCTTGTTCCCATGGAAATATAAACTCAATTAAAATTATATTCTCATCTTTATGAAACTAGGCACAAGAATCCAAAACTCAGGAATGATACTGAGAAACCTGCTGAGCTTTGTAATAGCCCACGCTCTCCTGCATTCATTTAATTCAGCTCTTATTAATCAGAAATGTGCATCATAATAGCTTCTAGAGTATTTCCAAATTATGTATTACTAAACATCAGCTGGGCCACTGAATCAGAATTTCCCAGGGTGTGGCCCTGGTATATGGATTGTTTTGGATGATCCATGGGTGAAAACTTTAATTTAATGAAATTCAGCTTCCAGACATAATCTGCAGTGAATTAAAAAAAGGGAGAGAATAGAATCAAGGCAATTTTTTACAATAAAAAGGCTAATATCCACAGAGAGCAGTCCACAATTAGTTATTGTCATTTGTTGGAAAATTTTCATACTAACTGTACAAAATAATGACTATGATGTGAAGTGGGATTTTAAGTTTTTGCAAAGAACAATTTACCCAACTATGCAGCAGCTATAATAAATACGAGGCTTCGAAGCAGCCTATCTATTAAAATAACTTTGTCACAGTGTTCATTGCAGCACTATTTACAATAGCCAGGACATGGAAGCAACCTAAGTGTCCATCCACAGATGAATGGATAAAGAAGATGTGACACATATATACAATGGAATATTACTCAGCCATAAAAAGAAACAAATCTGAACTATTTGTAGTGAGGTGGATGGACCTAGAGTCTGTCATACAGAGTAAAGTAAGTCAGAAAGAGAAAAACAGATACCGTATGCTAACACGTATATATGGAGTCTAAAAAAAAAAGTGGTTCTCATGAACCTAGGGGTAAGACAGGAATAAAGACACAGATGTGGAGAATGGACTTGAGGACACGGGGAGGTGGAAATGTAAGCTGGGATGAAGTGAGAGAGTGGCATGGACATATATACACTACCAAATGTAAAATAGCTAGTGGGAAGCAGCTGCATAGCACAGGGAGATCAGCTCAGTGCTTTGTGACCACCTAGAGGGGTGGGATAAGGAGGGTGGGAGGGAGACACAAGAGGGACGGGATACAGGTATATATGTATACATATAGCTAATTCACTTTGTTATACAGCAGAAACTAACACAACATTGTAAAGCAATTATACTCCAATAAAGATGTTAAAAAAATAATTTTGTAAGGAAAAGATAAACAATTTGTGAAATATAAGCTCAAAGGAGGATGATTTCTATTAATATCTGTTGGATGCTTATCCAGGTCCAGACACCATGCTAGAAATTTTTAATAGATTCTTTCTAGTCATTACCAGTTAATTCTCCATTAAAAGATGAAGAAATGAAATCTAAGTATTCTTTTCCTTTCTTTCCTTTTTTGGCTGCGTTGGATCCTCGTTGCCGTACTCAGGCTTCTCAATGCGGTGGGTTCTTCTATTGTGGAGCACGGCGCGTGGGTTTCAGTAGTTGTGGCGCACGGGTTTAGTTGCTCCGCGGCAGGTGGGATCTTCCCAGACCAGGGATCGAACCGCGTCCCCTGATTTGGCAGGTGGATTCTTAACCACTGCGCCACCAGGGAAGCCCAGGAATCTAACTATTTAACAGAGGTTAAATACTTTCCCAAGGGCTTGGAATGAATAAATAGCAAAGCCAATGCACTTAAAGTCAGGTCTTATGATTGCAAATTTTGCTGGATATGATACCAGTGATGTCATTCACCATTATTTGGAATTACATGTACAGAAAGAAAAAGAAGTTTTCATTGTGCTACTATTTCTGCTGTTGATATAGACTTTGGTGGTATTATGGAAAGTGTACCCCTAAAACAAAGAGAAATGCTTTTGTTCTGTAGCCATCCCCCAAAAGAGAAGAAAGGTCCAGTAAACAAAGTGCTTAGAGATCCTTCCTACCTCCCCACTGCGGCACGTGGAGATAGAGTGAACCAGTCTGGTTTTCCTGAAAGTGCTATTTGAATGTGGACATGGGTGGGATTTGACCACAAATATGGGCAGGTGCCAAAATGAGAACGAATGCAGGGCATTGAGTGAAAGACCAAACTGAAGGATCAGGAGACCCTGAAGATGAGGAGGTAGTGGGAAGTCTTTTATGGAAAAGGATCAAAGAGAACATTAGCTGGAGAGAGATGTGTCACCATCCTCGAACCCATTTGGACAAAAGGGAAGAATAAATTTTCATTCTACTCTATGAGGTCTGTTCAATCATTGCATCAAAAAGGAAGAAAGCATTATTTATATGTAATAAGACAATCAAGTATAGAGCATAATGTAAATAAAACCTGCTTTTATACATGTATTCAAGCCCCTAAATCAAAGCAGAGTCATCATCAGCATTCATTGGTTTTATAGTTAAATGTCTCTCTCTATATATATGTACCAAGTGTATCTTTCTCTTAAAGACTTTAAAATATTTTGGATGGATTTATTCCTATTCCCACAAAAAACTATGGATCAGCCTGGTTGCCTCACTACTATTATTCCCTGAACCACTTTAAGATTCCTAATATACGGGGGTGGATCAGTAGTAGATCATGGGCTTTTAGAAATGAAAAGGATGGGCAAAAACAACCTTGATTTACAGATGAGGAAATTCAACTCAGAGGGAGTGAGTGATTTCCTGATGGTCCCAGTAGCTTTTAGTGACAGAGCCGTGCTTGAAATACTGATGATTCCTACTCCAGGGGTCTTTCTGTTTTTTCAGGGGTTTTCAACACATGTTCCACCAAGCTTAGAGATAAGCTATGCAGGCTGCTGCCTCTGCTGGGAGTTGAATTTGTTAACTGCAGCCAACAATTCCTTTTTCCCAAGGTGGCATCTGCCTTCAGCAGATGTGTCAGCTGCTGGTGTAAAGCAGATTAACTCAAGCATCTTTAGATGAAGACTGGGCAGCAATTTGTCATTTCCAGCATACACCCTTTAACGAAGCTGATTTTAATTAGTATTCTCCATTTGTAATTCTGCAACAGATCCACCATGTCTTAGTATTAGCTTTATGCATCTTAATATTATCACTCATAAATTTCACATTGAAAGAAGTAAAGCAATGAGAAAATGTCAGTGGGATTCCCTGATCTTATTTTATTCCCCCATTATCTGGAAACACTAACTTTAGATAACAAGGAAAATAATAATTGAAGACCAAGCTGCAGAATACTGAAAGTCAAAATTCTTCAGAACTGTGCTCAACTGCAGGATATAGTATCTACTATTATTAGTTAGAATCCATCAATCTATAATATGTTCACACGTAATGGTTTCATATCTCTAAGACCCTGAACTCTTCTGTTACAGAAGTCATGTTTTGTTTTATTTTTTATTGTAGTAAAATATACATAGCATAAAATTCAGCATTTTAACCATTTTTAAGCATACAGTTCAGTGACATGAATACATTTACATTGTGTAACTGTCACCACCATCCCTCTCTGGGGCTTTTTTTTATTTTCCTAAGCTGAAACTCTATGCCCATTAAACAATAACTCCTCACTTTTTCTTCCCCTCAGTCTCTGGCAATCACCATTCTACTTTCTGTTTCTATGAATTTGACTATTCTAGGTACCTCATAAAAATAGAATCATATAGGATTTGTCCATTCTTCAAGTTTCGCTCACGTAGTACCATGGGTCAGAATTTTCTTTCTTTTTAAGACAATAGTATTTCATAGTATGTATATACCATATTTTGTTTATCCATTCATCTGTCGATGGACATGTGGGTTGCTTCTACCTTTTGGTTATCTCGAATAATGCTGCTATGAGCATGGGTGTACAAATATCTCTTTGAGCGTCTGCTTTCATTTATTTGGGGTTTATACCCAGAAGCGGAATTGCTGCATCATTTGGCAATTTTATTTTTTAAAGGTTGAGGAACCACCACACTGTTTTCCACAGCAGCTGCGCCATTTTATATTCCCACTATGAGTGTACAAAGGTCCAATTTTTCCTAACCTACATCCTCACCTACAATTGCTATTTCTGTTTTGGGTTTCTTGTTGTTTTTTCTTTAATAATAGTGACCTTAATGTGTATAAAATTATATTACATTTTTGTTCTAATTTATATTTCCCTAATGATTAGTGATGTTAAGTTTGTTCATGTGCATATATATTGGCCATTTATATATTTTCCTTGGAGAAATGTTGAGACCTAAGAGGTCTTTATATATTTTAGATATCAATCCCTTATCAGACATATGATTTGGAAATATTTTCTCTCATTCTGTGGGTTGCTTTTTCACTCTGTTGATAATGTCCTTTTTGATGTAGCCTAATTTACCTATTTTTTCTTTTGTTGCCTGTGCTTCTGTCATCTTATCCAGGGAATCATTGCCAAATCCAAGATCATGAAGATTTACCTTATGTTTTCTTCAGAGAGTTTTATAATTTTAACTTTTATTTTTAGGCCTTTGATCCATTTTCAGTTGACTTTCAATATGGTATAAGGTAAGGATCCAACTCTGTTTTTTTTCATGTGAATAGCCAGCTTTCCCAACAACATTTGTTGAAGAAGAGGCTGTCCTTTCCCTATTGAATGGTTTTGATATCCTTATCAAAAGTCATTTGACCATATGTGTAAGGGTTTATATCTGGGTTCTTTATTCTACTCCATTGGTCTATATTTCTGCCTTTGTGCCAGTACCACACTGCTTTAATTACTGTAATTTTGTAGTAACTTTTAAAATCAGATGGTGTGAAATCTTCAAATTAGTTCCCCTTCTTCAAGACTGTCTTTGCTCTTTGGGGTTCCTTAAGCTTCCATAGAATTTTAGGATGAATTTTTTTGATTCTGCAAAAACATTCTTAGTAGTTTGATAGGGATTACATTGAATCTGAAGATTGCTTTGAGTACTATTGTCATCTTAACAATATTATTTCTTTCACTTCATGAATACAAAATGTCTTTCCGTTTATTGCTGTCTTCTTTAATTTCTTTCAGCAATATTTTCTAGTTTTCAGTGTACAAATCTTTTGCCTCCTTGGTTAAGTTTATTCCTAAGTATTTTATCCTTTTTTATGCTATTGTAAATGGAATTGTTTTCTTAATTTCCTTTTCTGATTATTCACTGCTACTGTATAGAAATTCAACTGATTTTTTCATGTTGATTTTGTATTCTGCCACTTTGTTGAATTTGTTTAACAGTTCTAATGTTTTTGGTGTGTGTGTGGAATCTTCAGGATTTTATGCATATAAGATTTCTTATCTGTGAACAGAGATAATTTCACTTTTTCCTTTCCAATTTGAATGCCTTTTGGTTTATATTTTTTCTTGCCTGATTGCTTTGGGTAGGACTTCCAGTACATTTTGAACAGAAGTGGTGAAAGTGGGCATCCTTGTCTGATTCTTGACCTTAGAGAAAATATTTCAGTATTTCCCCATTAAGTATGTTAGCTGTAGAATTTTTATATATGGCCTTTATTATGCTGAGGTTGTTTCTTTTATTTTGGAGATTTAAGAAGCCAAGAGAAGAACCATTCCTACAAGATAATTTATTTTGTTTTGGTTTCACTGAATTGAAATCTGGCCATGTCCAATGTATGATTAAGAGAACTGGCATAAACTGTACTGGCTGAGGCAATTAAACCTGACCTTCAAGGATGGAGCAGGAAAGCATAAGGGGGAAACATGGGTCCCCTGCACACCTCTTCCACTGTTTTGATTAGTGAAAAAGTTTTACCAAAGACAGGTGTAATTTTATTCAATAAGAAGCACTAAGGGCATAAATTCCTTGGGAATGAAAACTTAGATCCCCTCACAAGACAAAGAACCTTAATCAATCAAGATGTTAGCCTAAAGCTAAGGGAAAATGACTGAGTACTGTAATGAAGGAAGTCATAAATAAACCAGCATACCTAGTGGTAGAAATAACTATTGGGAGAAATGAAAACTGTAACCTCTGCCTGCATTTCTTAACTTGTTCTAGTGTATAACTAGTTCTGCCTCTACTCTTTTCTCATCCTATAATATTTTATTACAGTGTATTGAGAATGTTAAAGTTCCATTTGGTTTATAGTTTGTAGCATATCAAAAAATCTTGTGCAAATTAGGAGGCAAGGATAATCCTGGGTAGACCCTGGTATTGGAGGACAAATTTAGAAACCAGTCCTTGGGAATGGTACTTCAAGCAAAGTGGGTAAACTCCCATTTGAGAACAGAGACTATAGCTGTATATAGGACTGCAGCATAATATCATATAGAATGGAATTTTCCCCACTGCACCCAGTCAAAGAGAATGATGTGTTAAGCATTCTATATTATAAAAATAACTAAGGGTTGCTCTTCCTTTAGGAATTCCCAACAGACAACACAACTAACACTGACATCACAAACCAGGATCCCAATCTCTCTTTCTTACCCCTGCCCTGCAAACCACCATCACAATCCTATAAAAGACCGAGCAAAGGAGAGAAGGAGAAAGTAAGAGTCATATGGTGAAAAACAACTCCCTTCTCTTCCTGAAGCCAAATATATGTTGGGAGGAAAGGTAATGAGGGCGATGGATCTGAGAGAAAGAACCTTGACAAATACGGGTGGGGGAAACTCAGTTTATATTTAGATTACATTCCTTTAAATTAATTTCACAATTCAAGAAACATTTACTGAGCTTTTAATCAGGCACTGTGCTAATTTCTGAGAATGACAATGAAAAACATAAAAATTTAGACAATGGGAGAGACGGACCAGTGAATAAAACAATTACAACACAGTGTGATAGCATGTGCAAAAAGGACGGAAAGCACAGAGGAAAAGGACTCACCATCTGTCCTACTGGGTCAGGGCAGAGGAGGCTTCCTGGGGAGGTGTTACTCAAATATACCTTGAAGAGCAAAAGTTGAATTATGAGACAGAAAATATCGAAATAACCATTCTCAGGAGAGAAATAGAAGTAGAAGGAAATTTATGTGTTGAGGAGCCTTTCTTTTAATCTACATAGCTTGAATTTTGTTCTGAAGGAAAACTTCTGAGAGGATTTAAGCAGAGGAAGGACATGGTGCTTTATGCATTTCACATGGATCACTCTAGCAGCACTTTTAAATATGAATAAAGGAGGTGGCCATTTTAAGGAGGGAAATCAATCAGAAAGATAAATCAATAATCAAGGCAGAAAGGGACCAAGGACTGGACTAATGCAGTGGCTGACCTTGAGGCTGAAGTGGAGGAGGGGGCAGGTGTGCTGAGAATTAAGGAAGCATCCTTGAAACGTTATGGTTGGAGAGAAGGGCAGTGATTCTATGGTAGTCCTAATTTTCCTTAGATCAGAATTTTCTATACCATATTTAACTGCTGTTAAAAGGAATGGACTTCCTATCATTTCTTGTTCGGAAGCAGAGATATTAATTTTATTGTGGAATTATTGTAGTGTGACTGGGAAGACACAGGTTCCAGAGTGACACTTATGTATTGGCATGGCTCCCAAACAGGCTGATGACACTGAGCACATTTCTCAACCTCCCCAGGCTCTAGCTTTCTCATACACAAAATGGGAATAATAACGTTTGCCTTATTATTATGATGTCACTGAAAAGAAAAATATGATAGTCCATAAAATAACTAGTACACAGTCTGGTTGGCACATAGTAGATCTTCACAAAATGTTGGGTTTCTCCCTCTCATTTTTTTCTTGTTATTAATAATTATGTGTAGGACAATAATATGGTCATTATGCTAGCTAAATGTGTTTTTTAAAATATTAGAAAGAGATTGGTATATTTATATAATATGTATATTATATACATATTATATATTATATATTTTATATATAATATATTTATCTTCTATTTTTTCCAAAGCTCCATTAAAGAGACATTTGTAAACTATGTCATAGTTTTCAATTAGTACACAGAATCGTAACTTTTTGTGCACGTGTTTCTCTCCCTAGCTAGAGTATATACTCCTGAGGGATTTCAAAATATAACATTCTCATTATAGGGCTTTTGTCATATATTTTGAGTCTTGTGCTCTACCAACTGAGCTAGCCAAGCACTTCATATATTTTAAATTATATAAAGATGATAAATGCACAGAATTAGAAAGATACTGATATGATCCTCTTTCTTGTTAGGAAGCACAATCTCATATTTTTTGCTTTGTAGGCATGTTGTTTGTGTCCCCAATCCCCAGTCCAATCCAGCCCCTGTTCCTGTAAGCAGCCATTTTCCTGCATCAAATTATTCCAAACTATCATATATATAAGTATGTGTGTATGTGTGTGTGTGTTTCTTTAAACAACCCACAGTATTGTTTGGCATATGCATTTTAAAATTGTATCCTGCTTTTAATTCTTCCTCCTAAGTCTTTCATATGATTTCATGTTTCTGCACATACCATTGGATCCTAATTCATTTATGGAAATTGAATTGATTGCTTTTGACTTATGTGTGATAACGCAATGTATGTAGATACTGCATTTTACATATCTTTTCTCTGATTGGTAGATATTTATGTTTCTCCTTTGCCTTTTCATGCAACACCACCATGAATATATTTGTATACATTTAATAAATTTCATACTAAAGTAGTAAGAGAAGAAATTATTCCTTAAAGTATCTGTCAAAGACAGAATGGAAAGGGTTTTTCTGTTTGTTTTTTGTTTTTCCTTATTTAATAATTTTCACTAAGCTCACCAAAGTGAAAATGTTTCCATCAGCAGGCAAGAAAAACAAGAGAATTTATGAACTTTATCCATAAGAAACAGTACCTCGATGGAGGAAGGTGGCACAAGGAATTATGTCTCCCTTGATATTCAGTACATTCCTGAAATTACAGAGAGAATCCAGTCGATTTTTTTTTTTTAAAGCATTCCGGAAGAGCTTCACAGAGATAAAAGGAGAGGTAGCAGAGATTTTAGAACTACACTGTCCAAGAGAGTAGTCAGAAGCTTCATAAGGACACTGAGTAGTTGAAATGTGGCTAATGTAACTGAGGAACTGGATTTTTAATTTAAGTTGCAATGAAATTGAATTGAATTGAAATTTTAAAACTGACAGTTGCTTTAGTTATTAGAAAAATTTAAGTATGTTTGGAACAATTTCAGCATATGAATCTACTTTTTCAGCTATACTTCTGTTTTATCTAAATACAGATCAAGTTTTTCCAATGAAATTTAGCTTCCAAAATTAGTTGCACTGTAAGTGTAATATACACACCAGATTGCAGAGCAAAAAATTAAAATATACCATCACTAATTTTGTGTGTTGATTACATGTTGAAATGATGTTATTTTGGATATATAGGGTTAAATAAAATATATTATTAATTTAGTTCATCTTTTTCTTTTTACTTTTTTAAATGCAACTACTAGAAAATTAAAAATAGCATATGTGGCTCACATATCTCCATTGGACATACTTCTTTAGAAGATATATTATCAAAATAACTAATTTTGCTGGTGAGAAAACCAATCTTTAGAGAGGTTAAGAGACTTATCCAAGATCATACAGCTGGTCAGAGTCAGGACTAAGTTCAAAAACCTCTGAGTTCCAGTCCAGGTCTCCTAGAAAATATCTCAAAGATCAGCTCGCTGATGTTGATCTACTCACCTAGATCTGAGTGGATCTGAAAAAATTCAGCAAAAACCCTCCATTTATGTTGCTCTATCTTTAGTATTTTTATATATCAAAAGAGTAATTCTCAGGAGAAACATCCAAGTTATGTTACAATTATGTTTAATTTTAATTTCAATTGGATAAGGTCCTATACTAATTTGTTGTTACGTAAATTTGGGCTAGCTCAATAGATTTGTGAGTTTTTTTGCCTTGATGATAGTCTTTTTTCATTTTTATTTTTTAATAAAAAGAGAACTTTAATTCTTTCTTCCTTTCATCTGGAAGGTGAATAACTGCAATTCCTTTGTGTTGACTGCCTGTTATTGTTATTGCATAACAGTAGTAAATGGAAGAATTATGCATTGGCAAATATATTGCAGTCTTCATAATGTCCAGAATGACTCATACCATCATTATGAAATGGCTAACTTTTACATTTCTAAGATGCAGTAAAAATATACTTTCCCTAAATGTTCATAGTTCCACTCCACGTAACATCAAATGTGCCACAAGATTATGTACAGAAATGCTCTATTAGTTTTCTAATTTGCAAGATTTCTGTATTCGTCCATTTTATCATTTCTCTTGCCTGCTCTCTACCCACCAAAGACAATATAGTTGGAACTAGACTCCAAAGCCTGCTGAATGCTGCAATTAGAAAAGCTCACAGCTGGAAACTGCTTTAGTAATACTTAGACCTAAGGGGAAAAAAAAAAGAGAGAGAGAATAATGGCTTGTGTTGACTATGTTCATTTAACTAAGCTGAAACTATGTTTTGAAGAATTCCCATCCCTGTGTGATTCTGAGTTAGAGTTGGTCCAAAGAGAAATTCACACAAAGGTTTAGAAGCCAGAAGTGAATTGCCATTTAAGGGTCTTTGTGATTAAGTGGTAAAAGATTGATGAACAAGGGCCAGTAGCTTCCAGCTTGCCCTTATTCTTCACCCGCCATGTCCATCTCTTCTTCCTGACCGCTGAGAGCGATGGTAAACCCAGGTCCACCACCACATACAGAGGCAGCAGGATCCTGCATCCTTCTCCACCAGCAACTCTTTGCAGCCATACTCTGGGAACTAGATACTCCTGGCTTGCAGCATTCAGTTGAAAGCTCCAACTTGTCCACACATGCCAATGCATAACGTGGATTATTTGGGGTTTTTTTCCCTCTGGTTTTCCAAGTCTATTTTTCAGACACTTACTTCTCCAGCTCCTCCCATATCTTCCCATAAATATGTAAGGACTCATTCCTTTGAAGGTTCCCTATTCCACAATCTTCAAATAACGAATCCCTGTTACAGTAATTCTTCAACTCTATTCCTCCCTTGCCTCAGTCATTGTGGAGGCTTCATGTTGAGATGATACAGTAACAAGATCACAGCAGTCTAGACTGCTGAATAACTACATGGAGAGTAGTGTCTCTTGAATGTTGATGATGCCAACCAACATTTTCCTGTACAACAAATAACCTTTTTGTTGAGAAAAGCCATTACAGTTTTGGAGTTTGCTACCATAATATTGCCTAGACTGACTTAAGGAATACAGCCCAGGGTATTACTGGATTAGAAAATAACTCACATATAATCCAGTGTCCTATCCAGTAGCTTAGTAGGGTTTCATTTCTCATTAACTTAAGTTGTCAATTTAAGTTGAGAAAAATGAAAAGATCTGGACACTAAGCCAACTAGACATATTTCAAAGGTACTGTGGTCTTTGTGAAATATATACTCACAGATTTAACACACAAACTAGTTTTTCTAGGATATTTGCTAGAGGACAAGCTACTTGAAGGAAAAGACCATGGCTCACTCATCTTCACATCTAAAGCACCCAGCACCTTGCACAGGGGGCACAGCAGGCACAGTGAACAATGAAATAAGTGAACATATGGGTAATACGCCCTGGGCCAAGAGACATATCTAATGTAATACCCTCGAAGCTGAGCTGTTTAAGATAGTCACTCTTAGAAATGGGGGTATCTCAAGAATGGAAGAAGCATTTTACTAACCAGCAGCATGCTAGATGAAAGTTCATGTGAGTACTCCACTGAGCAGAGTAGAGCATGATGGGAGAGTTCTTGGAGGAGTTTTACATGTCTTCTGTAGTTTTAGGACATACTTCTTGCCTGGAGGTGCTTGAAGTCATAAGTTTTGCTACAACAGCCAATAAAAATAGATTGGTAATGAAGACAGTAGAGTAAAAAATGGAAAGCTCCACTTCAAAAGAGGTCCTCAGTGACCCCTAAGCTCCGTGAAAAGACTCCCATAGTTAAAAGGAGTCCAAAGGTAAAAGGAGAAAGCAGAAAGTATAACATCACCAAGGCAATCTCTGGACAAGTGGACCTCACTGGGAGAAGGCCTAGACGGCTGGATAGGAGCAAAGGAGAGTAGAGCAACCCCTTCCTGATATGGAGGGGGATGAAATTAAGTTGGATATTAGATAGAGGTTTTAAACCATATTGGGCTAGACATTTAATAAATACATCTAATTGGGTATATTCTATATAGAATTAGGATGTTGTTAAGGAGCAGGGAAAAAAGTATCAACAGAGCTTGATTAAAAATAATATTGGGGAAAAACCTTTCATGGTAATACCCTATGGCTCAAGAAACTGGTTATATTCATTAAGACTATCCAGTATTTTATCCAGCATCAATATGGAACACTGTAGCCAAACACTTGTAAGCAACTTACAGCTAGATTTTCTTTAAAAGGCACTCTCTTTCTAGATATATAGAAGAGTATAATTTGTTTGACTTCATTGTGAATATATTTAGACTTATTTTTTAACATGTAGTGATTTCAATTAAGCATTTTTTTCCTTTTATTTTGTATACCTTCCTTCCATTGATTTAATTCAGTTTTCTTTCTTCCATTCTGTTTTTTGTTTTGTTTTGTTTTTGATGCTGTTGGTTCTATTTCCATTCTTTTAGTGGTTAGTTTTAAAACTTTATAATACATCCTTGACAAATCTGAACTTGATATCTTTCTACTGCTCAAATAATTAAAATAAATGTAGAACACTAACCCATATTATCTATTATTTTTGTTCAACCGATAACTAAACCCTTCCAAGTAAATCATCATTGCTTTTACCTTTATTCAGTCAAGGATGACTGAATATGTTTAACATTTCCCCCCCCACCATTATTTCATGGGATTTAACTTCCTTCTTCCTGAAGTATATCTAGCAGTCATTCTTTTGGCAAAGGTCTGTGAATGGTAAACAGCTTCAGCGTTTGTTTGCCTTAAACTATCTTTCTTCTTCTTTCTCTCTTAAATGACAGTTTAGTCCAGATAGAATTCAGATCAATAAAGGTTTTCCTTCAACCCTTTGAGGACACCCACCTTTTGTCTCCTGCCATTTATAGTTGCAGATAAGAAGTCTCATTGGTGTTATCTTGTAAATAGCTGTCTTTTGACTCCGATTAATTTTAATATTTTCTCTTTTTCTTTGATATTCAGAAGTTTCAGTTACAGTTATGACTAGGAGTAAATGTTTTATTTATCCTGCTTAGGACTTATTGTTAATCTTCAATCTGAGACTCATAGAGATTTGCATTTCTGGTAAACATCCTGGAAAAATAAATTGTGATATATTTATATGAAAGAATTCTACTGCAATAAGAGTGAATAAGTCCTTGATATATGGAACACATATATGAATCTCACAAACATAATGTTTGGTGAAAGAAGTTTAAAAAGAAAGAGTACATGCTGTGTGTTTCCTTTTATATAAATTTCAAAAACAAATAAAACTAAGCTATGTGATTTCTCTTACCTGACAAGGTAGAATAAACCCACTTCAGCTTATCTTCCCCAATGCTTATGACTAAAATCTCTGGATAGAATACAAACGGCAACTACCTGAGGGCTCTAAAAAGTAAATAATAGCAGAATAAATAAAAACACATCTGGGGAGAGAAGTAAAAAACTGAAGAACAGTCAGTGCAAGCAAGAGTTTCCTGAATTTTTTTCCCATTTTTGGCCTGAGGATGACCGAATATTTTAAAATATAGGTTTTATAATTATTCAGGTGTAGTGAGGCCAACAGAACAGAAGGCAGCTGCCATTGAAAAGATAGTTTGTTACTCACAGTTCCAAAAAGGAGGAAGCATGTGGCACCATTCAGAGGCCACATGGTGAAGCACCAGGATTGGTCAGAAAGCAGAGATAGACAGGGAGAAACATGGGCAAGAGCATTTGTGGTGGTTTCTGAGAGAAGAAACAGGTAAGACAACCTAACCAGACCGAGGATGGACTAGGTTGAATAATTTCAGCAGGTTCTGGGGTGGAAGAGCTGTCTTTAGTTGTCTAGTAACTGGTTCAGGAGTGATTAAAGCAGGAGAATAGTGGCCCAGAGTATAAGAGCCTAATAGGAGAGGTGGGTGGAGAGAGGGTGTGGGCTCCAGCAGGAGAATTGTCTATTATCTCTAAAAGTTGTCTAGCAGCCTCTCCATGGTCAGCAAGGCCCCAGATGTCAAAACATCAGAAATACATTATTATTTCTCTATCCAGGTAGAGAAACTGTGCAGCTAGCACAGTCAACATAAACCAGGAGAGAAAACCCTCTTTCTGTCCAGAGTACAGGACACACGGAACCAAAGCAAACCATATTCTGGGCCATAAAAAATTTTGATACTTTAAAGAATTAAGGGCTTCTCTGGTGGCGCAGTTGTTGAGAGTCTGCCTGCAGATGCAGGGGACGCAGGTTCGTGTCCCGGTCCAGGAAGATCCCACGTGCCATGGAGCGGCTGGGCCCGGGAGCCATGGCTGCTCAGCCTGCGTTTCTGGAGCCTGTGCTCCGCAACGGGAGAGGCCACAATGGTGAGAGGCCCACGTATCGCAAAAAAAAAAAAAAAAAAAAAAAGAATTGAAATCATACAAAATGTGTCTTAAGTGACAATGCCATTGAAGTGGAAATCAGTAACAGAAAGCACTCTGGAAAATCCACATATATTTGGAAATTAAACACCACACTTCTAAATAAATTATTCAGAGGAAGTCTTAAGAGAAATTAGAAAATATTTTAAACTGAAGAAAAGTAAGAGTACAACATATGAAAATTTGAGAGATGCAACTAAAGCAATTTTTAAAGGAAATGTATAGGAATAAATGCTTACTTTAGAAATTCTCAAATAAATAAATCTCTTTCTGTCTTAATGAACTAGAAAGAGGAGAGCAAAATAAATCCAAGCAAGCAAAAGGAGGAAATAATAAAGATAAGAACAAATGTAAGTAAAATTTAAAACACAAAAGGGATAGAGGAAAACAATGCAATCAAAAGGTGTTTATTGAAAAGAGCAATAGAATTGATAAATGTTTTACCAGACTGACCAAAAGAAATAGGATATGCAAATTATCAATATTAAGAATGAAAGAAGGGATATCACTACAGACATTAGCAGGATAGTAAGCGAACACAAATGAACAATTTATCCTCATAAAGGCAACAACTTAGGTGAAATGGATCAATTTGTTGAAAGACACAAACTTCCAAAATAGATTTTGAAAACAAACTCATACCTAATAATCGCCCAACAATGTAACTCCCAGGCTCAGATGGTTTCACTGGTGACTTCTACCAAATATTTAGGGAAGAGTTAATATCAATTCTACCCAATATCTTCTAGAAAATAATAAAACGGAAGAGAAAATTCTCAGTTTCTTTAATAAGGGCAAAATCTTCCTAATACCAAAACCAAAAAGACATTGAAATTAAATGACAATGAAGATAAATATCCTTCATGAATATATATGAAAAGAATCCAAATAAGATATTAAAAAATCATATCCAACAAAAATACACAAAACAATATCACGAACAAGTAGAATTAATGCCAATATGTGAAGTTGTTTCAACATTCAAAAATCAAGCTATGATCAGAGAAGAAAAAGAAATAAAAGGAATCCAAATCGGAAAAGAAGTAAAGTTGTCACTGTTTGCAGAGACATGAAACTTTATATAGAGAATCGCAAAGATGCCGACAGAAAGCTACTAGAGCTAGTCAATGAATTTAGTAAAGTAGCAGGATGCAAAATTAATGCACAAAATCTCTTGCATTCCTATACACTAATGAAGAAAAATCTGAAAGTGAAATTAAGAAAACACTCCCATTTACCACTGCAACAAAAATAATAAAATACCTAGGAATAAACCTACCTGAGGAGACAAAAGACCTGTATGCAGAAAATTATAAGACACTGATGAAAGAAATTAAAGATAATACAAATAGATGGAGAGATATACCATGTTCTTGGATTCAAAGAATCAACATTGTGAAAGTGACTCTACTACCCAAGCAATCTACAGATTCAATGCAATCCCTATCAAACTACCACTGGTATTTTTCACAGAACTAGAGCAAAAAATTTCACAGTTTGTATGGAAACACAAAAGACCTCGAATAGCCAAAGCAATCTTGAGAAAGAAAAACGGAGCTGGAGGACTTAGGCTCCCTGACTTCAGACTATACTATAAAAGCTACAGTAATCAAGACAGTATGGTACTGGCACAAAAACAGAAATACAGATCAATGGAATGGGATAGAAAGCACAGAGATAAACCCACACACATATAATCACCTTATATTTGATAAAGGAGTCAAGAATATACAGTAGAGAAAAGACAGCCTCTTCAATAAGTGGTGCTGGGAAAACTGGACAGCTACATGTAAAAGAATGAAATTAAAACACTCCCTAACACCATACATAAAAATAAGCTCAAAATGGATTAAAGACCTAAATGTAAGTCCAGACACTATCAAACTCTTAGAGGAAAACATAGGCAGAACACTCTATGACATAAATCACAGCAAGATCCTTTTGGACCCACTTACTAGAGAAATGGAAATAAAAACAAAACTAAACAAATGGGACCTAATGAAACTTCAAAGCTTTTGCACAGCAAAGGAAACCATAAACAAGACCAAAAGACAACTCTCAGAATGGGAGAAACTATTTGCAAATGAAGCAACTAACAAAGGATTAATCTCCAAGATTTACAAGCAGCATATGCAGCTCAATAACAAAAAAGCAAATAACCCAATCCAAAAGTGGGCAGAAGACCTAAATAGACATTTCTCCAAAGAAGATATACAGATTGCCAACAAACACATGAAAGAATGCTCAACATCATTAATCATTAGAGAAATGCAAATCAAAACTACAATGAGATATCATCTCACACTAGTCAGAATGGTCATCATCAAAAAATCTACAAACAATAAATGCTGGAGAGGGTGTGGAGACAAGGGGACCCTCTTGCACTGTGGGAATGTAAGTTGATACAGCCACTATGGAGAAGAGTATGGAGGTTCCTTAAAAAACTAAAAATAGAACTACCATACGACCTAGCAATCCCACTACTGGGCATATACCCTGAGAAAACCATAATTCAAAAAGAGTCGTGTACCAAAATGTTCACTGCAGCTCTATTTACAATAGCCAGGACATGGAATCAACCTCAGTGTCCATCAACAGATGAATGGATAAAGAAGATGTGGCACATATATACAGTGGAATATTACTCAGCCATAAAAAAAAAAAGAAATTGAGTTATTTATAGTGAGGTGGATGGACCTAGAGTCTGTGATACAGAGTGAAGTAAGTCAGAAAGAGAAAAATAAATACTGTATGCTAATACATGTACATGGAATCTAAAAAAAAAAAATGTTCATGAAGAACCTAGGGGAAAAACGGGAATAAAGACAGAGACCTACTATACGGTGGACTTGAGGATATGGGGAGGGGGAAGGGTAAGCTGGGATAAAGTCAGAGAGTGGCATGGACATATATACACTACCAAACGTAAAATTGATAGCTAGTGGGAAGTAGCCACATAGCACAGGGAGATCAGCTCAGTGCTTTGTGACCACCTAGAAGGGTGGGATAGGGAGGGTGGGAGGGAGGGAGACCCAAGAGGGAAGAGATATGGGGACATATGTATATGTATAACTGATTCACTTTGTTATAAAGCAGAAACTAACACACCATTGTAAAGCAGTTATACTCCAATAAAGATGTTAAAAAAAAAATCTAGCAATGTAATTCACTATGTGAATGTACTAAAACAGAAAAAAACACATAATCATCTCAACAGATTCAGACAAAGCATGTGAAAAAATTTAACATCCATTCATGAGAAGAAAAAAATATACTCATCAAACTTGGAGTAAAAGAATGCTTTATCAACATATTAAGCACATGACAAGATGCTCAACATCACTGGCTATTAATTAAAAGCAAATTGAAAATACAAGATACCATTAAACATCTATTAAAATATCTAAAATTGAAAACAAATAATAATGTGTTGGCAAGGATGCAGAGCAACTGAACTCTTATCCTTTGCCTGTGGGAACGCAAAATGGTACAGTCTCTTTAGAAAACATTTCAGCAGTTTTTAAAATAACATTAAGTATATGTTTATCATATGACCCAGTGATCCCGTGCTCAAGAGTAATGAAAACTTATACTTGTACATATTTTATATGAATATTAATAGGAACTTTACTCATAATCTCCAAAATCTAGAAAAAACTTAAATGTCCTACAGTTGGTGAATGTGTAAACAAGCTGCTTTACATCTATACAGTGAAATGCTATTCATCAATAAAAATCAGCTACTAATACATGCTTCCACATGGATGTATTATGAAAGTGGAAAAAGCTTGGTTCAAAAGGGTACATGCTGTGCAATTTTATTAATTTAACATCTAGAAAAGGCACATTCTAAGGAAGCAGGATAGATCAGTTGTTTTTAGGGGTTAAGGTTGAGAGAAAGTGTTGTGTACAAACGGAGAGCAAACTGAGGGAATTTTCGGGGGTGATGGAAATGTTCTGTATCTTCACTACGGATAAGGTTCTATGAATATATCGAAACTCATAGAATTAGATAGCAAAAAGTGGGTTACTATATAAAAATTGAAAAGATAAACTGTAAAATATTTTAAATTATTTCAGTAAGGAAAAATATTGATATTTGACAAATCTGGGGTAATAGTTAACTAGAACTTAATTATATTCCTCTCTGTATTCTCCAAATATAAAACTAAGTTTTGCTGTTAGAGTCAGAATAGTGGTCACTGACTGGGTAACAGATGAATCTTTAGAGTTGCTGACTTTGTGGACATGTTTTATGAAAATTAATTGCGTCATACAGTTGTGATTTATACTGATGACAAATTAAAATTATGATAGAGTAATCACACTTCAGGCATACCAAATGGACTCGGGTGGCCAATGAGGTTCCGGTCTTAGAAACAAATGTCTCTGCTCTACTGAGAACCTGAACTTTATTTGAACTATACCAGACCCAAGTACACCATTAGCTGTATTCAGAACAAGTTCTACCAGCTGCAACAATATGGTCTCAAGGCCCTGTCTTGTAACTATGCAACCATTTCGGACACCAACCAATCCTTAGTTAACAAGCACTCTAACTTCTTGCCAGCTCCAATTATAATTCTTGATAAACAACTCATGTAACTAATTGTAACCTTGTGGTATTTTGCCTTTATAAGCCTCCCACGTTTTGTAGTCTGGTGAAATGCAATTCAAGTGCTTCTTGAATCTGTGTCTCCTGGGTTGCAGTCCTAAACAACCCCCCAAAAACACCTTCTTATTTCAATCAGATCTCCATATCTAAAATTTTGGTTAACAGTACATTTTTCTCTATATTTGCTATATTTCAATAAAAGCTTTATGCAACATAAAAATGAGAGTAACAATATTTTGTGTTCTTTTCAACTAAATGATTTTTTATTTGTAGGAAGTATGAATATCATATCATCAAATTTAACCACATTACAAACACCACACAATATATGTGACCTTTGACAAATAACTTAATTGTCCTAGTAAAAGCAGTAATTGGAGTAGTTCATACTTAAATTCCTTCCCATTCTAAATATCAATGATTACAAACTCATTTGTAAAAACACATTTACTAGATGCTTAGTAGCTAGTTCTTTAGTTTTCCAAATTTCACCAACAAGGATTGGGAAACAAAGGCATGCTTTAATTTCCTATTAAAAAAGTATTTTCAACTGATTAAAACATATTTTTTAATTTTTACATTTTTTAATTTAACTTGGAACTTTTGCTTATTTTTAATCCTGCAGTTTTTCAGAGTAGGCATTGTGAAACTTCATTAACAAATACATTAGGGACAATGTTTCTTTCTGTTTATTTTTATAAATGCACACATGATTCTGGAGGGTTTTAGAAATATCCTGTTGTTGGCTCTGGATGTCAGTGGTGGCTGAGATGATAAAACTTTCTCTTAGGTATCTACTTTTTTTTTTTTTTTTTTTTTTTTTTTTTT
>RJWK010012720.1:0-18618 GCA_004363435.1 Platanista minor | reverse complement strand
TCTCAACCACTGAGCCACCAGGGAAGCCCAGGTATCTACTTTTTAAGGATAGACTGGAGCAGAAGGGAAAGGAGTACGGAGGAATAAGCAAATGATAAAAAGATTTTGAGGAATGTTTTATGAACTAGTTCATATCTAACAAGAGAGATTCTATAAATATTTGAACAGGTGGCATCCTTCAATGCTTGTAGGTTCATGAGAACTAGCAGGATCATACTGAAAGTAGCTGATGGCCTGGTGTAATTCTTCAGATTGTATTAAGGTCTATATCATCATGGTTTCCTTACTCATAAACTGTGGAGACAATGTATAGAGGCAGTATGGTGTGAGAAGTAACTTGGGCTCCAGAATCAAGATGACTTGAGGTTTGAATCAAGCTCAGCTACTTTGTAGCAAAGCAACAACTTTGCTGAGTCAGATGCCTTATGAGAGATAGAAATACCTACACAATGACTTAAATGCCATGAGAATTAAACAGAATTTGCATACAAGGTGCCTAGAGCACATCTGACCCACAGTAGATGCTCAGTAAATACTAATTCATTTCTTCTGCTTCTTTCTGGAAATAAGCAGATTGGGAATTCTACATAAAATGTTGGTTAATATTGATACTTTTCTAATTTGCTTTGAAAAATAAATGAAGATAAATCAAAAGTGCCACCATGAACAAAATTCCACATGAAAAAAGGCTAAAGGAAGACCCTATGAGGTTACAAATTCATCAATCTTATATCTCACATCTACCAAAGAGAATTAGACAAGCACTTTCAAAAAGTATTTGCTATAATCTCAAGTATGTAAAATAAATTGTTGACAAACACTAGTTCATGTGCCTGATGCACAGTAAGGCCAAACAAACTGAAAAGTTGGAATTTGGAGCAGAGAAAGGTTTATTGCAAGGATCAAGCAAGGAGAATGGACAGCTCATGTTCTAAAAAGCCTGAACCCCCAATGGTTTTGGGGGAAGAGTTTTTATAGGCAAAATTTGGGGGAAGGGTTGCAGGTTGTGTAACCCTCCTCTGGTGGGGAAGTAACAGGGTGTTCCAGGAATCTCAATCATCAGCCTTCTAGTTCCAACCAGTCTGGGGTCCATGTGCTTGTGCTCTGCCTGAAGTTGTCATCTTTCACCTGAGTGGGGGCCTTAGTTCCTGTAGAAGAGATCTGTATTAGATTGTTATATGTCTCCTGAGGAGGAACCAGGAATCTGCCCCATCCCTGCACTATTGTTTCTTGACTGCCTTTACTTTTTTTCTTCATTCCCTCACTCCTCTAATTAGGAACTGAACCTGCCCTTTGGAACTCAGTGAAGGTCTAGAAGGCTGAAAGCCTTTTTCCTACAAACAAGAAATAGGGGACAAAGAGAGGCTTTTGCACCTGGGAGGGAACCACAAGAGTCCTGCTCGGTTTCAAAATTTCATTCTCACATGTATATATACATACATACACACATTCATGTAAAAGGTCTGAAAAGACATACATGAAATATCAATTATAGTTACCTCTAGGAAGTGGAATATTAGAGTGCTTTTTCTCTTTTCTAATAATTAACCTTATTTAATAAATTTCATACACAGATAACGTTAATAATCAGAAAATATAGTAAATATATTAGAAATAGATTTCCAACTTTAGCTTATCTTTGCTGGCTTTAAATCTTGATAGACTGCTATGATGAAGCCTACAAAAATGGTCATGGAAGAGAACACAGAGAAAAGAGCTGTTATTTACAAAGAGATATACACTTAATGTCGCTTTTTCCTTAAAGTGAATCTTTCCTGCTTTAAATCATGTGTCAAGATAAAGATTCCTTGGGCTTCCCCGGTGGCGCAGTGGTTGAGAGTCCGCCTGCCAATGCAGGGGACACGGCTTCGTGCACCAGTCTGGGAAGATCCCACATGCCGCGGAGCGGCTGGGCCCGTGAACCATAGCCGCTGAGCCTTCGCGTCCGGAGCCTGTGCTCTGCAACGGGAGAGGCCCCCACAGTGAGAGACCCGCGTACCATAAATAAATAAAAATTTTTAAAAAATGATAAAGATTCCTTTTCAGTGCACTAGGACTGCAAATCTCCAGTTCTGTTATAATACAAAGAGCACATTAATATTAGAATGGAATGAGAACAAACCCTGGAGACCATCAGGTAAAAATAGTATGAAGACACAAGAGGTCAATGTGGGAAATACAGCTGGCTTAGTGTTCAAAACACCACATCAGCAAAACTCATAAAGACAGGGAGGTTCTTAAGAGTAGAAAATGAGACCAACCAGTGACCATTCAGCTTACTGACCATAAGCCCTACATTTCCTGAGACTATGAAGCACTCATACACTAAGAGAAAGTACAGCTGTGAATGCAAATGCACAGCCCAGCACAATGGAGAGAATAAAAGCTGAGAATCGGGCAAAGCAACAGAGAAATTTTTGGAAGCCAAGAAAATATTCAACAGCAGAATCCACAGAAGTCATGAAAACAATACTAGATTATAAAGCAAGTATTTATGAATTCTGTATTGACTTGGTATTTACATTATACAACTACAAAGGAAAAAAATTTTAATTCCATTCCACCACGCTGAAGTACAGTAATTGATTTCTTCCTTTCACTCTTCGTGTGTGTGTGTGTGTGTGTGTGTGTGTGTGTGTGTGAGAGAGAGAGAGAGAGACAGAGAGACAGACAGAGAGACAGAGAGAGAGGGAAAAAGAAGAAGGAGGAGGAGGAGGAGAATTTTCTTTTTAATTTTACTTTTTCATTGCCTAGAATTTTAAAGCTGTGACTAAATGTGAGTGTTTCTAGTTTGTTTGCCATTTAGGATTGTTTGCTCATTCCTGGGGGCTGAGTTTCACAAGGAGTGGAGTCACTTTGTAATTTCCTGTGTGTTTGGTTTGTTGTTTGCTGGAACCAAGAGGTACCTGCCCTCCCAGAGACTGTGCTCCAGGCTGGATTTATTTGTTTACTTACTTACTTAATTAATTAAATTTAATTTTGGCTGCATCGGGTCTTAGTTGTGGCATGTGGGATCTTCATTGAGGCATGTGGGATCCAGGATTTTCTCTAGCTGTGGTGTGTGAGTTTTTTCCTCTTCTCTAGTGTGACATGCAGGCTTCAGGGTGCATGGACTCTGTAGTTTGCAGCACATGGGCTCTCTAGTTGAGGCGTGCAAGCTCAATAGTTGTGCTGTGTGGGCTTAGTTGCCCTGCAGCACGTGGGATCTTAGTTCCCTGACCAGGGATCGAACCCACATCTCCTGCATTGTAAGGCAAATTCTTTACCACTGGACCACCAGGGAAGTCCCCAGGCTGGATTTTTTAAAGGTGGCTTTGCACAGCTTAGGTGGGATCCTGGGTGGGGATGGTCCTTTTATACTGAACTCCTGATAACCCCCAGCAGCCCAGCAAATTGTCTGTGACTCTCAGAATGCATACGTACAAGCCTGGCATGCTGTTGAAGAAGCTTGATCCTTCTAATGGCCAGACCAAGGACATCTGGCCAAACCACATGGTAGCTGAGTATAGAGTGGGGGTCAATAAGCCTGCATTCTGATCGGACCTCTTGGGAGCTTCTTTTTCCCATCTGTGAGGTTGGACTAGAGGAAATGAAAGCTCATGCCAACCCAAGTGCTAGAATTTCCCTGGATCTCTAGATCTAGACATGAATAAGATCTATACACTTTGTTTGCATTTTACTGTTACACGAAGAACCACTTTTATTCTGCTGAGTTGAAATCAAATGAGCATGGGGAAACAGGGAATCAGGTGACAATCTGTACTGACTCCAGGACAATGATGACAGTAAAAATATAATAGAGTGCCAACATGTTAGGTTTTTGTGGGGGTTTTGTTGTTGTTTTGTTGTTTAGAACTAGGCGATATAAGACTGACATGCCACCGTGACACACTTTGGCCACATATTGCTATAATAATGATAAAGCACAAAAGGTAATCTAATAAAATTAAACCATCTATAAAAATAACAATCCAATAAGAAGGATAGACTGTATATAATCCAGCAGAAAATCCACAGAATATAATATGACTAATTTAGTCTTTAAAATGAAAACAGCTACAAGATACTTACTTGTACATAGGACATTAACTTGGACTTTATAAACTGTGTTGAATTTAAGATAATTCAATAACTATTTTTTACTGAGGTATAACTGACACCTAATATCACATTAGTTTCAGGTGTACAACATAATGATTTGATATTTGCATATATTCTGAAATTATCACCACAATAAGTCTAGTTAACATCCATCACCTTACACAGTTACAAACACTTGTTTTTTTCTTGTGATGAGAACTTTCAAGATTTACTCTCTTAGAAATTTTCAGATAGGCAATACAGTATTATTAATACAGTTACCATGCCGTACATTATAACCCTATGACTTACTCATTTTATAGCTAAAAAGTTGTACCTTTTTACCCCCTTCCCTCATTTTGGCTATCCCCCTGCCTCAGACAGCCACCAATCTGTTTTCAATATTCATGAGCTCATTTTTGTTTGATTTTTGTTTTGGGGATTTTTAATTTAAGATTCCATATATCATACAGTATTTCTCTTTCTTTCTGACTTATTTCACTCAGCATAATGCCCTCAAGTTCCATCCCTGTTGTTACAAACAAGATTTCATTTTTTATGGCTGAATAACATAGCACATTTTCTTTTTCCATTCATCTGTTGGTGGACACTTAGGTTGTTTCCACGCCCTGGCTTTTGCAAATAATGCTGTACTGAATGTGGAGGTGCATATATCTTTTTAAATTAGTGTTTTCTTTTTCTTTGGATAAATATCCAGAAGTAAAAAAAACTGGATCACATGGTAGTTTTATTTTTAATTTTTTGAGGAACCTCCATACTATTTTCCATAGCGAATGCACCAGTTGACTTCCCCACCAACAATGCACAAGTGTTTCCTTTTCTCCACATCCTTGCCAAACTTGTTATTTCTTGCCTTTTTGATAATAGACATTCTAACAAGTATGAGGTAATATCTCATTGTGGTTCTGAATTATATATCCCAGGTTATTAGTGATGTTGAGTACCTTTTCATATAGCTTTGGCATTTGAATATCTTTTTTGGAAAAATGTCTAGTCAGGTCCTCTGCCCATTTTTTAATCAGATTTTTTTTTTGCTATTAAGTTGTATGAGTTCCTTATAGATTTTGGATATTAGCCCCTTGTCAGATATGTGATTTGCAAGTATTTTCTCACATTCAGCAGGTTGCCTTTTTTTTTTTTTTTTTTTCGGTACGCGGGCCTCTCACTGTTGTGGCCTCTCCCGTTGCAGAGCACAGGCTCCGGACGCGCAGGCTCAGCGGCCATGACTCACGGGCCCAGCTGCTCTGCGGCATGTGGGATCTTCCTGGACCGGGGCACGAACCCGTGTCCCCTGCATCGGCAGGCGGACTCTCAACCACTGGGCCACCAGGGAAGCCCCCAGCAGGTTGCCTTTTCATTTTGTTGATGGTTTCCCTTGTTGTGCATTTACAATATACAGACAATTATAAAGGAAAAAAAAAAAATCCTATTCCATCCCTCTGAAATAATTGATTTCTTTTTTTCATTCTTTTACTTTGCACTTATAAAATAAGTAAGACATGGGGATGTAAGGTACATCGTGTTGACTATAGTTAATAATACTATATTGTATATTTAAAACTCGCTAAGAGTATATCTTAAAAGTTTCCATCACAAGAAAAAAATTTGTTACTATGTGTGGTGATGGATGCTAACTAGACTTACTGTGATGATCATTTTTCAATGTATACAAATATAGAATCATTATGTTGTACACCTGAAACTCATATAATGGTATATGTCAGTTATATATCAATTATAAAAACATAGAATGTGCAAATTATATTTCCCTGCACAGGATGTATATATGTTATACACATAATACATATATGCAGATATATCTATTTTTTTCAAACTTGAAGTCATAATGTAGATTCCAAATTGTCTTCTGATTTTTCACTTGACATTTTACTTTGAATATTTCTCTAAGCCATTATATTCTTGAAGACAAACTTTGCTTCAGCTCACTATTAATTCTATTATGAATATATTAAAATTTGATAATTTCTTTTAAATAAAAATATGACCAACATTTTTATACATAAATTTTGTGTACCTCTTTTGTTTTCCCTGGAATTCATCGGGTTCAAGATGTTTACAGCCTCACCAAATGATTGTCCAGAATTCTGTGACAATTTGCATCTCAGTCAAGGCATTATAACATTTAACATATCTTTTTAAATTATTGATTTTATGGGTCAAAAATAAAAATCTCCCACTGATTTTAATTTTAAATTATGAGGTTGGACATTTTTCATCATTATTTGTGAGTTATATTTATCCTGAGAATTGCTTAGCATAGTTTTAATTGATAATGTCTTTATGTTCTTGACAATTTATGTAAATGCTTTAAGAATTTATTTCTAATTAAAGTACTTGGGATGCACCAATCAATGGAGCATAGTAAGTGCAGTTGGGTAGGTGGCAATCCTGATACTGATTCTTAAAAGCCTTCCTTTGATATTCTCTAGTAGGATCAAGGAGTACCAGTGTCTTTGATTTAATTATATGCAGTAACTTATTGTAAAAATAATACATGCATATTGAAAACATAAAAATGATAAGAAAGACTTTAAAATGTAAATGTCTCCCTGACTCCCAGTACCAACTCCCAAGGTTTTTCATAAATTATGTAGATAAACATATATATATATTTCCTTTGTTTTACATGTTCATACATATATAATATATATATATATATATACATGTTATTCTTATATAACTTGCCTTGTTTTTACCTAACACTATTTTTGAGCTATTTCCACAGCCACTTATCTATATCCCTACAAAAATGTTGGAATGAGCATTCTTTTGTGTATGTATTTGTCCCCTGGCACACACATATAAGTTTTTACATAAGATAAATGCTAAGAGCTGAAATCTCTGGGTCAGTGGATGGTGTTTACACACTAAATTTTGGTAGATAATGCTAAACTGACTCCCTCCAAAGATCAATTATATTACATTTTACTCAATATTGGTAAGAGTGCTCCAGTTTCTCTACATCATTGAAAACACTGAAAGTCGAAAAAAGAAAAGGGAAACCATCTAAATATGTAACACTCTGAATGGCTTGGGTAAAGTGAACACAGACTCCTTTACCAAACTCTTAAATATAAATAAGATTTAGCTTTGAAATCTGAGTGACAAAGATTTGGAACAATAAAAGTGCATCTTGCATTATTCAACATATAACAAAAATTGGAGATACTTGTTATCTTTAAAAGGTAGCATAGGGGCTTCCCTGGTGGTGCAGTGGTTGAGAGTGCGCCTGCCGATGCAGGGGACACGGGTTCGTGCCCCAGTCCAGGAAGATCCCACATGCCGCGGAGCGGCTGGGCCCGTGAGCCGTGGCCACTGAGCCTGCGCGTCCGGAGCCTGTGCTCCGCAACGGGAGAGGCCACAACAGCGAGAAGCCTGCGTACCGCAAAAAAAGAAAAAAAAAAAAAAAAGGTAGCATTGTCAGGAAATATAATTCAAAATGGATTTGAGAAAAAATATAAATTGTCTTAAATAGCTTCTGAGAGAAACTGCGTTCTAAATCTTTGAGGATGGCTTCTGGGAAGAGGATTTTTGACTTTCCTTAGTGTATACTTCCACAGGTCTCTATAAGGAACAGGATATTGTTCTGCATGCTTGATATTATTTTTAGATCTTTGGTGTACTGAATGGTTAAATATGCAATCCACCAAGAGAACTAGTAAATTTTAAATGATGTTTTGTCAAAATAAGTAAAATAATATAAAGCCACAACATTAAAATTTGTACTGTTGCTATGGCTGGCAAATGGAAAACATCTCTAAAACTAATGCTTTACTGAACTATTTATTCCCAATCCCTCACTTTTTTCTGTTTTTTTCCAAAACAAGTATGATGGTTCTGGGACTGAAGAATTCCACTTTCCATAACTGATTTCATAGCTGATGATTCATTGGAGATTACCTTAAATCCTTCTTACTTTATTGTGTGGCCTTCTTTCCATTTTCTGGAATCCAATTAGGCTAACCTGTTAAAATCAACTTAGCCACAGCTCCCTGGCTCCCCTTTCCCCTCTAGGACGGAATGATTAGGGTCTTCAAAGGCATAAACAAGAATAACTTTAGAGCACTTTTTTCCCTAAGATTTAAAAGGTAATACCACTGATCAGGCAGTAGGCAATCTCCACAGTCTGACCTTCTAATCTCAAAGAAGCAGATGAAAAAAGAAGGAGAAGCTGGCATTTACCTGAAAATGGAGACTGAGTTTTCCCGGCTGGCTCTGTTTCATTCCTCTTACAGAGTGTGTGAAGAACTCACTCATTTTCTTCCAATTTAGTAATCCAGAACTCAGCTGTGGAACAGGGTAACTGTTTAATTCCAGAAAATTTGCATATATGAGATGAAGAAAGAGCAGGTTCCCTTTTTTCCCATCTAGCAAGTCATATTATTCTTGATAATTTTGGGGGGGGGGGCAGAGGAGGGAAACTTACACATTACAATGTGTCTTGTGCTGCATAAAAATCTATAGAAATCTATAGAACTGACATTCCAGAAACGTCCATGCTGAAAAGATCATAATCAGAGTGAGTCTGAGAGGGAGGGAAATAATGCCTTAGTAAAATTAGATTCCTCCATAGAGTGACCCAGTTTCTAGAAAAGGATTCATTGAGAAAATGTCCTGTCTGGCAAGTATCCCATATATCTCAAGACTAGTATTATTTACATGATTTTCAGAAAATTAGCTTGTCCACAAGAGATTTTAATCCAAAGAACCCTGGATTCCCTGCATGAAGAGAGATGTGTATTCTAATTCTATATTTAATATTGTGTGGAGTGCTTAGAGTGAAATTTATGGTATTGATTGGATATATCAAAAAAGAAAAAAGATCTAAAATCAGTAATCTAAAGCTTTCAACTTATGAAACTAAAGAAGAACAAACTAAATCATAAGAAAGAAAGGAAGAAGGAAAGAAAGAAAGAGAAAAGGAAGAAATAAGAATTATAGCAAAAGCAATGAAATTGCAAACAGGAGAATAATCAATGAGATCAAAAGCTAGGTCTTTAAGAAAGTCAATAAAATCAATAAGCCTCTAGCCAGCCTAAGAAAAAAAAAAGAAAGAGTACAAAAATTACTGATATCAGAAATGAATGAGGACACACCACTACAGATCAAAGAAACATTAAAGGGATAAAAAAGGAGTATATGAACAACTCTGTGTCTACAAGTTTGATAACCTGGAAGAAATAGACCAATTTCTTGAAAGATGTAATCTGCTAAAACTCACAAAAGGAGAAATAAACAATCTGAATAGACCTATATCGATTAAAACATTGAATCAATAATTAATAATGTTCTAAAATAGAAAACACCAGGTGCAGATGGGTTCACTGGTGAATGCTATCAAACATTTAAGAAAAATAATATACTAGTTCCCCATATTTTTTTCCAGAAGATAAAAGCAGAGGGAATATTTCCTAACTCATTCTGTGAAGCCAGCATTACCCTAATACCAAAACTGGGCAAAGACATTACAAGAAAACTATAGGACAATACCTCTAATGAACATAGATGCTAAATTCCCCAATAAAATATTATCAAATAGAATCCAAAAATGTGTAAAAGAACACAACCAAGTAGGATTTATTCCAAGTATGCAAGGTTAGTTCAACATTTAAAAATTAATTAATAGGGCTTCCCTGGTGGCGCAGTGGTAGAGAGTGCACCTGCCGATGCAGGGGACACGGGTTCATGCCCCGGTCCGGGAAGATCCCACATGCAGCGGAACAGCAGGGCCCATGAGCCATGGCCGCTGAGCCAGTGCGTCCAGAGCCTGTGCTCCACAACGGGAGAGGCCACAACAGTGAGAGGCCCACATACCGCAAAAAAAAAAAAAAAAATTTTTTTTTAATTAAAAAAAATTAATTAATATAATCCATCACATCAACAGATAAAAAAATCACATGGTTATATCAATAGATGCAGAAAAAATCTTTGACAAAATCTAACACCTATTCAAACAAACTCTCAGCAAGCTTGGGAGAGAGGGAAACTTCCTTAACTTCATAATTAACATCTACAAAAACCCACAGATAACATTGGACTTAATGCTGAGAAACTCCAAGCTATCCCACCCAGATTAGGAACAAGGCAAGAATGTTCTCTCTCATCACTGCTGCATGTCTTAGCTAATGCAATAAGACAAGAAAATTAAATAACATACATATTGGTAAGAAAAAAATTCCTGGAAATAATATGTAATCATAGCAAGGTTCCAGGACCCAAGTTTAATACATAAAGGTCAATAACTTTCTTATATAACAGCAATGAACAAGTAGAATTTGAAATTAAAACACATTACTACTTACAGTAACATCAAAACAATGAAATACTTGGGTATAAATATAACAAAATATGTACAAGATATACATGAAGAAAACTACAAAACTCTAATGAAAGAAATCAAACAACTAATTAAATGAAACAATATTCCATGTTCATAGGTAGAAAGACTCAAAATTGTCATGTCAGTTCTCCCCAACTTGATCTATAAGTTCAACACAATCCTAATCAAAATCAAGTTATTTTGTGGATATCAACAAATTGAGTCTAAAGTTTATATGGAGAGGCAAAAGACCCTGTTGATATTTAGTAAAAGAAGCTAAGAACTGATGTCCACACTAAAACCTTCACATAAATGTTTATAGAAGCTTTATTCATAATTGCCAAAATTTGGAAGCAACTAAGATGTCTTATGGATATTGTAAAAGAGACCAGTGTCTGCCAGGGAATAAGGGTTAGGAGGAATGAATAGGCAGATCACAGAGAATTTTTAGGGCAGTGAACTATTTTTTATGATACTGCAATGGTGGAAACATGTCATTATGCATTAGTTAAAACCCATAGAATGGACAATACCAAGAGTGTATCCTCATGTAAACTATGGATTTGGGGTGGTAATGATGTGCTAATGTAGGTTCATCAACTGCAACTACAAATACCACTCTGGTGGGGAAATGTTGATAGCGAAGGAGGTTGTGCATGTGTGGCAGCAGCAGTTGTATGGGAACTCTGTACATTTTATTCAATTTTGCTGTGAACCTAAAACTTCTCTAAAAACTAAAATCTATTAAAAAAATTTTTTTTAAAACTAAAGAAAACTAAAGAAAGGATAATGTGTCATTTTCCTTGTTACAAGTCCATCTGGATAACGTTTTAATTTTGCACACAGGTCTTTTCATTCCAGCTATGGCATCTCAGTACCAAGTCACCAAAACAAACAAAGCAAAACAAAAATAATTTTAAAGTAAACACACACACACAACATAGACTACAATCACCACTATTAAAGTTACAAAATAAAAAAATGCTACAGTCATTAAGGGAAAAGTTTGAAATGTAATTGTTTGAAACAACAAAAGATGTTCATGACATTATTTCAATGTTTTGTTATAACATTAAATTACAGTAATTTTTAATTAAAAATTATATTTTATATAAATTTATTATTTTCATCTAAAATTTCAAGGGTCAGCCTCAATTGAATTAATAGTTTTTCATCAGGGGTCTGAAAACTTATTTGGTGAAGGACCAATACTTAATATTATTGGCTTTGCAGGTGATAAGGTCTCTGTCACACTCAATTTTGCTTTTGTAGCATGAAAGCAGTCACGGGCAATATTAAATGGATGGACATGGCTGTGTTCCAATAAACTCTTATTTATATAAATGGGAGGCAGGCTGATTTGCACAGCAGGCTATAGTTTGCCAAACCCTGATCTATATAGCAAACACTTAACTAGAACCACTTTTCCAGGGTGTTATGGCTACTCATGGAATAAAATATTACTAATAGTGTTAATACCACTGAATTTTTTTTCTTTTCTCAAGGGAAGACACCATTCTAATGTTGAGCTCTAAAATTTCATGACATTTTACGATTCCTTAGCTATAGGTAGCTAATTTCATTATATCTAAACTTTATCTTTTTGTTGATTAATGTAAATCAAATTACACTTAAATAAGACCACTAAAGCTCATTCTAAAAAGATCACTGGGTGAATACTCATAAAATGAAAATTCTCCCAACCAATAAGGAGTTTCTCCACTAATATATGAATGACTGTATCCATATACTTTTCCTTCCTTCTTATGGTAGATCAACTGTCAGTACTGTGAAGGTCAATCCATCTCTACACTGGAACACCAGGACCACTTCTCCGGCCTACTGAAGAACATGGCTCCAGAAATTCTCTGCCTTTTCTCCTATACTGTTCTTAACTGTATCTCCTCTGCTGAATCATTCCCATCAGTTCATTTCCATGCTACTTGCCTTAAAAAAAAAAATCTCGTCTTCCCTCTTTCCCAAACTGCTACTGTCCATGTTTCTGCTATCCTTCAAAGAATTGTCTGTAGGCCTGTGCTGTCTCCAGTTGCTTCCTACCCCTAAAACTGTTTTTGTCAAGTTTCCCAACACTCTAATGGTGTTCAATTCAACCGTTGATTTTTACTCCATCATATCTGACCTCAAAATATTTGAGATAGTAAATTACTCTCTTTTCCTGGAAAAACTTTCTTCACTTGGCTTCAAGCTCACCATCCACTTGTAGCTTTCTCTTACCTAACAGTCCCTTCCTTCTCAGCCTTCCTTGTGGTTGCTCCACTTCTTAACATCTTAATATAAAAGTGCCCAGGGCTCTGTCCTTGAACTTCTCTTGTCTGTCTAATCTCACTCCCTTGGTGATCTTATTCAGTCTCTTGGCTTTATAAGCCACTTACATAATGATGGCCTTCAGAATCCAACTGCCTCTTACCACCTCCAGGACCAGAGCCACTATCATCTCTTGTCTGAATTAGTGCAATAACCTCCCCCAAGGTCTCTTTTTGCTTCTTCATCACCTTCTCTCCTCCTTCTACTCTTTTCTCAAAAAGTCATCATTACATTGATGTTACTCTGTGCACCCTATTTAAAATAACAAGACCCCTCTCACTCCCCCAGCACTCACTGTTAACCCTTACCCATCTTTAGGCTTCTTCTTGGTAATTTTTACCTTCTAACTAGTATGTAATTTGCTTTAAAGATTATGTTTATTATCTGTGTCCTCTCTCAAAGTATAAGCTAGTAATGAGAACATTATTTTTTAATCTATTTTTCTATCTACTGTTTCCAACATGACACATAGTAGGTTCTCAATAAATATTTTTGAATGAATAAATTTATGAAATTTATATTTTGCATGGCAAGGTATTATTTTCCTATTCATTAAAAATGTATAGTTTCAAAGTGTAGGGCACATCCAAAATATTTTATAAAGCTGCTTATCTCATTCACTTATACCCACATACACAGTTTATATCTTTTTATTTCTTTCTTTATTTATTTATGCAGTACGCGGGCCTCTCACTGCTGTGGCCTCTCCCGTTGCGGAGCACAGGCTCTGGACACGCAGGCTCAGTGGCCATGGCTCACGGACCCAGCCGCTCCTCGGCATGTGGGATCTTCCCGGACCGGGGCACGAGCCTGCGTCCCCTGCATCGGCAGGCGGACTCTCAACCACTGCGCCACCAGGGAAACCCATGGACTCTTTCAATATAAGCATTCTCCAAAAGGTTTTGTCCTTAAGACTTTTCTCCTTCCCTCTTTAGTAATTTCATTCCAGCCACTACAGTTTTTGAAATTGTCCTATATGAGTTGCTGCCAGTGCATAAAGGCAAGAATATAGAGTATATTAAATAAGGTCTGGAAATAAAGAGGCAATATTTTCATTATTTAAAAATCATTTGATTGTGTACATAGAAAATCCAAGTGACTTTGCAGATGAGCTTTTAAACTAAGAAAGTACAGCAATATTGCTGGACCCAAAACCAATTTGCAAGAGTCAGTAGGGTTTTATACACCTGCAGAAAACAGTTAAAAATATAATAAATACAGTAATAAAGCAACTATATATTACAGTATATCACAATAACAATAACAGCATATAATAGTCTTAAGGAAATCTAACAGAAATGTGAAAGATCCTTAAATAGTTTTTTAAAACACAGAATAAATGTAGAGATATCTTGTACTAGTGAGTGAGAAGTGTATTACAAAAACAATGACAATTATCCTCAAATTATTCTCTAAAAATGTCATTCTAAATTAAAATTCAACATGGCTCATTATGGAACTTAAGCTGATTCTAAAGTCCACATGGAATTATTAAAGGCCAAGAACAGTCAAGATTATTTTGAAGAAGATAAAGAATGAAAGAATACTTACCCTAGAATTAATTACAGCAATTTAAAGACCGTGATATTGTTACAAAAATAGATAAGCTTACTAATAAGGGGAAGCAGAGAGCAGTGAAACAGATGCTTAAATAGATGGAAACTTGGCAAATGACAGATACATATTGTATTGGGATAATTCAATATCTATATTTTAAATATATACCTATCATGCTCATATATAAATATAAACAAACTGTACCTGTAAATTTTTATTTCTTGGAGTGAAAAAATCTGAAACAAATGTGGTAAGATGTTAATAAATTTTTCAACCCAAGTAGTAGGTGCCTACATAGCTATCATATACTGTCTATAAGTGTGTGTTTTTCTTTAATATAGGAATTCACTGAAATAGTTTAAGGAATAACATAGTGATGGATATATATGACTTTAAAAGATTATTTTGACAGCTATTGGAGGATGGAGCTATTTAAAAGGAAGACTAAATTGAGAAGCTAAGTAAAGCAACCGTAACAATAGTTTTGGGAAGAAAAAGGCCAATGAGATCTTGAAGTTGAAGCAGTGGTGATAGACAAGAGAAGTGTTTGGGGACAAATTTAGGAAATAAAATGTCAGTTATTCAAATGCAGTGTATGGTGTGGATTTTGTATGAGGAGATGCTTAAGGGAGAGGGCAGGCTTAAAGACGACCCCTAAGTTTCTAAGTTTGCTAACCAAATGGAATTTTGGTGCCAATAATCATGGAAGAGAATATAGAAGGAAGGAGAGGTCAGCAAGATGTGAGGTTTGGGAAGGATTAATGATGAGTTCTGCCTAGGATATAGTGAGTAAATGTACCTCTACATTTATCAGATTGTAAATGTAGGGCATTGCTTTAGATTATTTTGTAGCAATCTTTTCTAACCCATTCACTTCGAGCAAAGAAATTATTAACTTATGAACTCCTGGCCTATTAGACAATAAGGTGGACAAAGACGTAAATACAAGGAAATAGAGATACCAGCTGCTTGTCGTGTCTCTAATCTCTTAGTCATTGTCTCAAGGTAATACATTTCCACCCTGAGCTTCTCTTTGGCATCCATATGGCTAGGGTAGACTAGGTTTGAGAAACCAACAAGACTTAAGTAACAGTGTCAGGAGGGTAGGATGGAGGAAAGCAGGCAACCTCACTACAATAAAGTTCCATCATTTCCTCTTCTGTCTGAATGATTGTGAAATCTGCTTAGTCAGCCCATACCTACCCTCTCAGTGCCAGAAGCATCTATTCCACCATATATTTATAGGTAACCAGAATATGATAAATTATAAATATATTATCATTTATGATAATATTTTTGGCATATGAGAAAAGGAGATCAGATGTCAGTCTATGCATAGAGAATTTTCAGAAGAATATTGTTATTGTGTCAAAATAGGGAAAAGTTAGAGTCATATAAAACATATTTTTAAATTAATTTTTATTGGAGTATAGTTGCTTTACAATGTTGTGTTAGTTTCTACTGTACAGCCAAATGAATAGCTATACATATACATATATCCCCTCTCTATGGATTTTCTTCCCATTTAGGTCATAAAACATATTTTGATTTATAATATACTGCTTTCAGAGACTATGTATAATTGTGTACTGCTCCACAAGTCTTATCCATAAAGAAGAAATTAAATAATTAATGTTAGTTAAATTGTATCCCATAAACAAGGCAAAGAAATTGCACTGATAAACACTTTTACTTCTTAGAGTAGGTCTTAGAGGCGGTCCAGTGGTTGAGACTCTGCGCTTCCTTTGCAGGGGGCATGGGTTTGATCCCTCGTCAGGGAACTAAGATCCTGCATGCCGCACGGCGCGGTCACAAAATAAAATAAAGGTGCATTTTCTAAAAAATGACAAATACACCTGTATTTCTGTGTTGAGGTATGTAGAAGTAAAAGCAGCCAACACCTGAAAGTGCTACAGGGGAAACAGTGTCCTCAGGGAAGAACTACATTCCAATTAATGTTATAAGGTGAAAGAGACATTAATAGAAGGAATTAAGGACATAAGGAGTTTTGACGGAACCTTGATTTCCAGGTAACATTGTGCAAGGACTCCAGACAATGTACAATTTACATAAATATTTATGGAGCTTTCCTTTTAAGCAATTTGGGGATTGAAGTCTAGGGAATGAGAACTGACCTGGGATTCCCAAGTGTCTTGTGGAGACAGACAAGAACAAGAATAAAGGGCCTCATGAGATCAGCAAAAATGATGCCAAATCAGATAAGAAGGGTGAGGTTGTGAGTGTTGCAGAGGGTGATGGGGAGGTCTTCCAATGAATGCACACACATTTCTAGGGGTCCCACCCGACTGCTACTGATCATTATCATTCCACTTGAGACTGTGAACACAGCTTTTGGGTCTGCCGTTAAGCGGTCTTACTCCAAGTGCAGGGACGCCCTTTGATTCAGAGAAATGTTTGAGTATATAATCTAATATTTCTGTATCATGTCTACAACTTCATAAGGCTGACTTTAACTGATATTGTCTGCTAATACAACCACAACTGTGTTCAACAATTCTGACCTTTGATACATTTTTTCACTTTGAAAAGCATGCCTCCCTAAGTCAAGTTTTCTGCTTGACTATACGGAACTTGGTCCATTTTCAATTGTAGCAATTATTATTTTTATGGTCTAATTTAGAATAATCTGACCTACATTAATTTATCTAAGATTCCTGAGCTGATATAAGGGAAGAGGTAGCTTAACTAACTCAGCCAAACTGAGTTCAGATTATGGGGAACCACGTGTCACCAAATAATGACTGAGAACCAGCAACAGTGGTGATCAAGGGCTATCCCAGTAATACAAGACTGTAATTATTCAATTGTTACTGAAAATCATGGTGTTTATCACTACTCCATACAACTGTCAGTGATGAGTGAGTAACAGTATCCTACATAAATATTCATGGAGACTTTTTCTAAACATCTCAACTAAGGGAAGCATTATTTTCATCACACATCAAAACAAATAATAAAAAAAGACAAAAACTGTAAGAAAAAAAAAAAATCAAACAATGGTGTTCTCAAATTTCTTTGTTACTGATAGGCCTAAAACATATTCAAGATTCTTGGTTTTGTTCATCTAACAAATATTTATTGAGCTCTTATTGTGTACTGCACACTGTGCCAGCCTTTGTTAGTGAACAATGAATGCTCTCTTCTCAGAACTGACAACTTAGAGCCTATGAAAACATTCAGCCTGAAGGTATCTCAAAAACCTCCTGCCAGCTTGCCAATCTTGGGCTTACCATTTAGGCTGTTTAGCTTAGTTCAGCCTCAGATTTTCTGGCCACATCTGTACAGATGTAGTAATTAGTTCAGATCTGTAGGCCACATGAGAAAGGGACATGAATATTAATAGAGCCTTGATCCATAATTTCAGAAGGTTGCATTTTGGGATTTCTGAGCCTAGGGAAGCCATACCTGAAAAGAGAAAGCACAAGGTCAGAGGCATAACACACTGGGCTAGAAAATCCATCCATAAAAGAATGAGGGGACTCATGTATTTTGGAGGCAATCTTCTAATGCTGCTCAGAAAAGCATTCTCAGGACACTACTCTGTTTAAAACACTGTATTGATTTCCTCCTTGCCTTTGGTTTAATTCCAGATTCCTTTATGTAACTCTGAAGCCTCTGCTTATCTCATGGGCAGCATTGATTTTGCCTCTGAGCCAGTTTTACAGTGTTCACTCTCCCTGAAATATTCTTCCTTATCTCCTCACTTGGATGATTGCTTTTCAGCTTCAGGTATTAATGGAGTAATTTCCTCTAGAAAACATTTCATGTTCCCCTCCCCACCAGAGAATGGGTTAGACACCTTTCCTTCTGTGTTGTTAAAGAATTCTATATTCCTCCCACCCTAGTATCACACAGCAATAATTGCCTTCTGACTTGTCTGTAAGTTGGAGGTCCACATAATTTATTGTCCAAACCAGAACACTTTTGAAATAAAAAGAGGGATAAAAATAGGGCTTCCCTGGTGGCGCAGTAGTTGAGAGTCCGTCTGCCGATGCAGAGGACGTGGGTTCGTGCCCCAGTCCGGGAAGATCCCACATGCCGCGGAGTGGCAGGGCCCGTGAGCCATGGCCGCTGAGCCTGCGCGTCCGGAGCCTGTGCTCCGTAACGGGAGAGGCCACAACAGTGAGAGGCCCACATACCACAAAAAAATAATAATAATAAAAAAATAAAGACAATTTTCTGTATTTCAAAATTAAGTATTTACTAGCTGGCAGATGGATATAAATTATGTATATATATATATATATATATATATATATATATATATATATATA